>APFE030003161.1:0-15088 GCA_000404065.3 Pinus taeda
CATAAAAATTGATCCGGTTCTAAATATGAAGATGCAATACATACCTTTTGTAACAGTGGTACACCATGTAGATCAAAATAATGCTCCATCTGAAGTATCCAATTTACCGGATCCTTCCCATCAAACTTCCTCATATTGTTTTTTCTTGATTTTAGGAGCTCGATATTGCAACGAATGTAACTCTGTACTTTAAGATCTCTAAGTTCTGAAATTTTGACCTACCGTAGCTCTCTGGGTCCTCTTTCCAGTGCCACCAGTCTGACCCCAATTAGATTCTCCAATGAAGAGTTATGCCAAATCTCCCACAGTGACCTGATTATAGACCTTTCCAGAAGAGCGAAATTGTATGAAGTGCCACGAGTCATTGTTTCAACATTTGGCTCTAAAAGCTATATAGAGGAAACTACAGTCTGTTCTCTTTCTGTACCTTCTTACAAAATTTCAATCCGATGCTCAGAGACAAAGTTATGATGATTTTCCCCAGGTCACTTGTTTTGAATGTAATTCAGGATTTTGCAAAAGGACCAACTTCCTCAGATCATATCTCCAAAAATATAGCATAAAAATCCCTGAAATTCAGATCCAAGATTCAGCGCGATGTCTTCAGAAATGGGTTTTTTTTTTTTTTTTACCTCTGAAACGTCGCAGAAAAAAAGTTATAGCGAAAAGGCCACGATGACCTGTTTGGAGCAGCAAAACCCTAGAATCCAAAGCTCTGATACCAAATGTTATGAAACCAGCTCAAGAAAAAGATAGAAAAGATAGATCAACGCCTTAGAATTCAGCCTCTTCGAGGGGGCAAAACCTCATTTAAATTACATAAATGAACAATTCTTGGATGATACAATTGAAAAGACCTCCTTTCTATATATATGAGTCTAAGGGGTCATTATATAATCAGAGCCTACATAACAATAATAATGTAAGGGAAGAATAATAACAATAGTGGGCTTCTATGGGGCACAATTGTAACAATATGGGCATTACATGGGTACATCAATATAATAAGGGGATTGTACTAATAATAATAAGGGGTTACACTAGTAGTATAGGGGCCTAATAAAGTTCTTAAGGATTCACTATTATTGCTTAATTAATTGATTCCCATGAGAGTTTCTTACGTAAATGTTATAAACAATTTAACATAAAACATATGCTGAACAACAACAAAATAAAAACAAAGAACATAAAAATACAACACAAAATACAAATATTTGATGAGGAGTTCACCCCTCTTGGGCTACATCTCCTTGGTCGAGAATCCAATGCATGGACCTCTCTATTATGTTCAAAACTACAATAAAAGTGTGGTTACAATAATCAATTGCCTACGAAACCTGTCTCAATGAGTTCAAAATCCAAAAATGGCTATACAACATCTTTTTGCATCCAGTTTGGATAAGAACTGAAGAAGTTATGATTTCTCCTAGTTCTGTCACTATTTGTTCCACAAATTTCTCCAAAATCGGTAGAAACCCCCCATTTTCGCTCCAAAATTTTCTAACCAGATGAATATTTTGTTGCGTCGCGGGCCATAACCTATCGCCCCTATCACAAATTACAATCGGCAAGTGCTATAGGCTTATGGTCTATGAAAATAAGTGATATGTGATTGTGATATTGCAGACCCGATGGGATATTAAATTGAAATTTATAGTAGCATCACATCTGAGGACTTTATCACATTTCACAATTGGGCGGATAACTAGGGTTTTATACATATGTGGTACCTATCCACCGATTGCAATTTGTGATAGCGATTGATCACATCACAACCAAAACCTCACTGGGGGCCAATTCTATCGTACTCCACTCCCTTCGTGGATTGCAATTGCGATTTGTGATTGCCTTATCGCATCGCAACCCTGGTTGTTTTAGGGCCGATTTGAAACAACTTTCCACCTGAGACCATGATTTGTTAAATGTGGGGTTAATGGTAGCCTACCACTTGGTGCCTCCTCATTCGCTGAAAGGTTCTTCCATGTCATCCAATCCTACCATGCAAACAAGTCAAACTTGAACTTTGACTTGCTCTAACTTCTGCATACGAGCTTGGATTTGAGTGCCATTGACATCGTTGGATTCAAAATGATGGTTTCTTCAATCTGAATCTAAGCTTAACGAAATTCTGACACTTTTATTTTTTAGCATAAACTTAAGTACCTGATCAAGAACTCATTGGAATTATTTTCTTATAACAATCTTATAACCAAACAAAGTGTCTTTTAGTGAAATCAACATGTATGTTATTGCAATTCAATTTTAAAAATAGATTATTTGGATTCTAAAGCCATCCGTATTATAATAAAAAATCTATATATGGAAATTTTTGTGACCCACCCATATACCATTACATGGTCAACATTTTGAAGTATTTCAATCAATTTATTATCTCAAGATTCAAATAAAAAAACAAAAATAGGATTGAAATAAGTTTTATTCAATAGTATTTCTTTTGAGACTATCTACAAGAGCTTCATCATAACATGATATAAGTCAATCATATTGGAATTTAGTGTAAGTCAAAAAGTAGTATATGTTAATATTTCTATAATTTTAGATAATGTTGTCAACTTTTTTAAATTTACTTACTTATCCAAGTATTTCAATCAATTTCTTATCAATGAAATAAGTTTTATTCAATTTGAAAGGATGTCAAGATGTAAACTACAGCCAAGTTTTATTCGATTTTATTTCTTTTTAATTTATCTACAAGAGCTTAGCCATATATGTGTATTTGTGTGTGTGTGTGTGTGTTCTATTTTACACTTTTTATAATTCAATATGAAGAATGTGTGTAACTCTTTCCATGCTTTATATCAATCTGACACATAGCATTTACTAATAACATAAATTTCTTTAATGTTGTTCATAACCTAGATCTAATTGAATTTTCATTTTAAGTAAAATAATATCATATCAACATGGTGAAATTATTAATGGATTAAATTTTAGATATTTCTTGATTCTAAATTTATGGGGTTCACATAAGGATCCTATCCTTAAAAATAAAACCTCCTTGATGTTTGGGAAACTTTATTTTTACAAAGGCTCGATCGAGCCTTATAACTCGATCAATCCCTTGGCTAAACACGTAAATGGATTGATAAATGGTTTTTTAAACTCTTGATTGAACTAATTGAATTTATACTTTCAGCACTCGTTCGAACTTTAGAGATCCTAAAAACCACAAATTTAGCACCCCTTCTGTATATTTCTCTACAACACCAGTTTTTACGGTAACTAACTTAGGGAAAAATTTGTACTTAAGTGGTACAGGTGATCATGATGGATTCATGAAGGAATCCTCTATCCATGGCATATGAGTTTGAAATTTTAGAATTCATATGATATTTTTCATCTAATCTATTTTAAAGATCATGTTTGAATTTTTTTTGGATACTTTCAAAGAGTCTAAATAAAAAATCAATAACATAAAATATACACAATGATTTTTTTTTTTTTAAATATCGCTATCTTTGTTTATGAGTCCTCTTCAAAAGGGTACTCAAAATTCAATTGAAATATTACTTTGGCAACTTCAAATATATTTATAATTTTTCATTAAAAAATATTTTTTAATAGGAAAACATAATTCTCTCTGTGAAGATTGTGTTTATATATATATAAACACACATGCACACATTTTAGACTAAGTTATGCTATTCAAACACACATATACCTCTTAAGATGTGCGAAAACTAGCAAGGACAAACATTTTATTTAATGGAAAATTGATACATTATACGACACTAATTTTTCTTTTCAAAAAATATGATTAGGACAACAATATAATTCTCCACAAATTGTCTTTTACTTCAAATCAAAATTCTCAATGCTTATATGAATT
Source organism: Pinus taeda (assembly GCA_000404065.3). Lineage (NCBI taxonomy): Eukaryota > Viridiplantae > Streptophyta > Pinopsida > Pinales > Pinaceae > Pinus > Pinus taeda. The sequence goes on from APFE030003161.1 coordinate 3,851, forward strand.
TTGACAACTTCAATTCGATAAAAGAGTAAAATTTTGAAATTTCATCGCAACATTTGGCCGAAAAGTGTAACCTATCTTAATGCATTGATCCATATTGTTTAATGTGACTAATAGGTGTGCCAGTTTGTTGACATCTGTTGTTGACCAAGACAATTAATAGTAGATGTACTCGAAAAGTGTGTTGTTTAACACTTTAATCATTTGGATTTGGCCCTATAGTTTTGCCCTATCAATTTGCCCCAACTAATGTTCATTTTCAACTAGCCATAACTTCTCATTTGGGACAAGTTTTTCAAAGTACGATATATTGTTAGAAAGATATCAACGAGCTCTATACAATCATATAATTTATAGAATTGGTTGGATATCATAAGTATGTAATAAAATCAATTAACTTTAATTACATTAAGCTTCACTGAGTGAGAACTTATAAGAAATATTTCACTCATATTGCTCATAGAGAGTCCTACTGCTTTCTTAGACATCATGAGTGATATTGTCACTATCTTATACTTCCCCTTAGACATCAATGACATCTTATTTTCAATCATTCACAATAGTTTTTGCAATAATTTAAATCAGAGCGACTTTGTTCATAGGCATGTTATTTCATTTTTTCACCACATGAGTTCCTTGTGTGGTGAGAGATAGTTATTACAAGTGATTCTCATCATGGAGAGGACACGAAGGATAGCCTCTTGTCAATTCGAGAGCTTTGATCTATTTCTTCTAATTTTACACTATTGAGGAGCCTAGGAGCTTTGATATTGATGATGAAGAAGAAGTTGTCATTGTATTATTGATGAATACTCTAAGATTATCCCATCCAACCGACCTTAGTGCAACCACTATGAATGAATGCTAGTTGTCCAGGCATGGTAGTTGCATATTCTTGGTTTCTCCCCCTTTGTGGAGCATGTACATTATAATATATAGTACCTTATGTCTATGGTTCACATGTCACCCCCATGTGAGCCATCTCAGGTTCGAAACCGTTTAGCTAGGATCCAAAATATCTTTGAGTAATTTTCCTCCGGATATCCCACTGAATGCAAACTAAGCTTGATAGAAATATATAATAGGACAAGAAAGTGGTGATTATTATAATTAGAAAATAATAGTTGAGCTCCTAATCATGTTTGAAGCAAATCAGTAAAATATGTCACAAGGAAGAAATGTATGAAGTAGTTAGATGTTGCACTTTAAAATGCTACGTCCAAGCTCACTATTCTTCTGCACAAGCATAAAGGTTACTGGTGCAATGTTTTAATTCAGGAATCATCATTTCCACAATGAAGTTGTCATGGCCAATTCTCTGAAGTGGTCAGCTGAAGCTCATACAATAAGCATGTCAGTCAAGCATGGAGTGAGGAGTAGTGGATAGTATAAACCATGTCAACCATGCAATGAGGAAGTTGGTGAGACCTTTTAAGCGGTTGTCCAAAACTCATTCACTTGCACCAACAAGGTGGTTCGAGAAATCAATATTATATTTCGGAATGTGGTAAATTTAGTGTTCTAGTGACACCCCTTCAGATAAAGCAGATTGATAGGGTCACCCTTCCTTAATGAATCTGGTGACAAAAAGAATCTTGAATGTTTGTGTTCTATTCCAGATTAGGTAATAACGGCTCCATAGCATCGAAGGGTTTCCTTTTCACTTTAATGGGTTCAATGTGTAATATTGTTGGCTAAGGAAGGTAGACTTCTGTCACCTGAACCCCTGAATAGAGATGTCCCTAATCCTACACACTAGTGGGAAAGAAAGTGCATCCTTGGCAGACCAAGGCAATTGTCGAAGCTCATAACTGTGGCAGTGCATTGCATGGCTTTTGTTAGAGTTGGTCTAATTATCCCTCCATCAGAGATCAAAGCCCTTGTTTGCATTTCATGTTTTAGGTGTCCCACCAGTTTTCATCAGTTGCATTTCGTTAGGCATGCCATAACTCTGATGGAGTGGTTTGTGTCATTCATTCTCCTCATGCATGTCACTGTTGGTTCAGGTTAAGTCATAAAGCTTCACAAGTCATTTACAGTCATGTTTTAAATTTTTAGGTTTACGTCTAGGGTTGAGTCAGTTTAGTCTTGGAAAGCCTTAGAAGACCAGTAGGCCAGAGGGATGTCTTTGATAGATTATCACTTCAATAGTTTTCATCATTGTGCAGCTGAATAAGGACTTCTCTTCAAAACTCTGTTTTGAAGATAAGTTGCCACCTCATTTTTGTAAAAATTGTCAAAATTTTCAGTTCTTCAATTGTTCAAGTGCAGCCTTGGTCTCCTTTGCCAGAGTATATCAGAGCTATCCCTACAAAAATTATCAGAGAAAATCATTATTTCAACCAATTTTAAAGGGGAAACCAAAAAGGTCAGAGCTTATTAATTTTGAAAAAGTGTCAACAACCAAACATAAGAAAATGGGTTTTCATTAAGCAAAAATTAAAAAAGGAGGCTATATCAAGTCATTTCTCCTCATTTGCAACCCATTCCACATTTTGAGAGCCAAGAGCATCGTTTAAAGGCGATTTTGCAAGTTCGTGAGCAATTTGGGTCAGTTCCAGGGCGCGCGGCGCATCCAGAGCGCGCAGCATGTTGGGTGAGGCGCACGACGCATTCCAGTTCATGCTCATACTTTCCTAAAAATCAATAAAAAAACCTCTCCTCACGTATCAATTTGCAGGTAGGCCTACACTCATAGCTTGTTCTTGGTTTTTGGATGGTTTATATAAAGAAATTATGATATATTTGTCATGAAAACCAAGTGTAAAAACCCTCCATGTCCATCAAAGTTGTTGTAAGGACCTAAATGCCAAGTTTGTTGTAGGTTTTTCAAAATACATGTTGCCAAGGTTTCTTATTTCCCTTGTTTCCCATTTCCTATATTCCCCAATATTTTTCCCAATAATTCCTCATCAAGCCCTACACCTTCCTCTCTCAAAATCCTAAACCCTCCCTTCTACTACAACCATATAATCCCTACCTTATTTCAAAACCTTAAAAAATTTCAAAATTCCCATGCCCTTTCCCTTCTCTTTACCATTTTCCCATTTTCCTAATGTTTTCATTTTCCCCATTTCCCTAATCTTTCCCCCTCCTAACAATTTCCTTGTACATTTATGTCCCCTTGGTCACAACATTTTGATAAAAAGACAAAAAAGTCAACAGTGAAATTTTGGCACACAGTTCTATATCAGCATAAATAAATATTCCAGCTGTCTTGTTTCCAAAAGAACATGTCAGAGACCGAGTCCGAATATGAGCAGGAGTATGATAGTGACACTACACCGGAGGTCAATGTGCCTAATGTGCCTTGGAGATATCACAAAGGTGGCAAAAGTGGACAACATGTTAGGGAGGAGCCTACCTCTTTGGCCCAATTGCAAGCTTGCCCACTTGCAATGGATTTTTTTCGGCGCCAATCATGTTACCAATATTGTGAGATGATCTCACAAACTCAGCATCATCGGGAACTAGTTCGTCTATTTGTCCTTCATCTATAGGATGGTCATGTAAACCTTGTCAGAGTGGATTTTACCTTGTCACCCGACATTATTGCTCAGGCCACCGGGATACCAAATGTGGTGGAGGAATGGAGTAAACGGAAGATGCTAGACAGGTATTACTATGAGCCATATATCAAGCTCGGATATATCAGACACCTGAGCACAACCTTTCCTTTTAGATACCTGAAAGATGAGTTTGCACAATTGATGAAGCTCATCATTCGGTATTTCAGCTGTGAGGGCAGATTTTCGCGTCTCTATGCATATCATGTCTGTTTGTTGATGCATTTCACATGGGTAGGTATGATGAGCATTCCATTTTTCATGTGTCGTAACATAGAGAGGATGGTGCCTTTAGTACAGAGGAAGAGCCCAACACATCATCACAAGAGTATATATCACTATGAATTGATCAAAATCATAGTGATGCATCAGTTGGCACAACAGGGTATTGTTTGGGAGGATTTCATCTCCCGTGATTTCTTTTCCGCACTACAGCCTCCTCCAGAGATAGTTCATGATGAGGGAGGCCCTTCACAGCAGTTTGATATTACGGAGACCGAGCATGTTGATGCTCCAGTATATGTGACATATCAAAAAGGCCACAGGGCCTTATTTGCAGCCGCATGACGAGTACTATCTCCACTTGAGGTGGAAGGGGTCTCGTTGACATCATCAGCAGAGCGAGTATTATCTCCACATCATGTGGAAGGGGTCTCGCCTCCGTCTTCAGCACAGGTACAAATTCGGGATAGGGGTAAGAGACCTATGATTGATGAGGGTCCTTCAGGAGGTTAGGACATAGATATCATTGACATTGATGCTAGCTCTCCTAACTCAGAGCTCAAGGAGATCATCCGAGAGCAAAGGGCCGAGAATGAGTCGCTGCAAAAGAAATTGCAGATGGCTAAATGGGTGATCAACTACTTGGAGCAGCACAACAAACAGCTGGAGGATGAGCATGAACATTATGAGCTATAGAAGATTCGGGAAGACCGGGAATTGGCCTGAAGAAGACTTGGTGATTTGACACCTATTGATCAAGAGTCAATGCTCATCCGGGTTACCAGTCATTTGGAGAAGTTGTTGGCGAAGGAAAACAGGGACAAAGACATGCTTCGCCACATGAAGACTCACTATTGGGCTCGCATGCATGTTTGCAAAGTGAGAATGAAGATCCTCAAGAGGCATTTGAGCAAAGTGCAAAAACAATGCATGTTACACAGTAATTTGTTAGCGTTTGTCACTGTCCCTGTTACCCCTCTCCTGCATCTTGGAGGACCCATTCCGGGACTTGTGAGAAGTGACAAGACTTGAAACCACTTGCCTTATTTACATCTAAACATGAGCTTCATTTGCCCTTAAGACATCTCTTGCTCATTGCCCCTAAAAATGGCCCTTTTTGCATTAGCGTTGGTGCCCTGTGTTATGCCTGCGCCAATGGGGAAAATCGTAAGGAAAGGGCATGCCATTGGCGCTTTGTCTCAGAGTCGCAATCACGCCAACCATGTTGGGCAAGGTTTTCAACCACTCAAACCTCCGAGGGTTCTTTCCACCTCATTCACCAAACTGATTCCAAATTGAGTGAGGATGGTTTGGCTTCAAATCTCCTTGGATGGAAAGTTGTTTGCCACCATTCCATGGAAGTTTCCAAGTGATGAAGCCAAATCCATGATTATGGGGAATTGACCTTATCTCTTCCTTTTCCTCTATAAAAGCTTGTTCCCATGGCTTGAGCAAGCTAGTTCTAGTTCTGATTCTAATAGCTTTGACTCTTGTGGCAATACTTGTATTGAAAGGAAGACATCAAAAGGTTGGAGTTGCAAGAAGCCTTCTTTGTATCCATAAGGCTTTCCCTAAGTAAGGAGACTTTGTCACTAAAGAGAGAGAGAGCTTGTCCCTCACCCTTTCAAGCTTTTGCAAGACTTGTGTAGCTGAGCACCCAGCCAAAGGAGGACTTGACGTCAGGACGCTGGTTGTATTCTCCTTTGTTGATTATTAATAATAGATGACTATCATTATGGTTCCATTCTCGTTGTACTTGTAATGGTTGATGTTGAATTATATCCTTCCTGACTGACGTATAATTGCATATATTAGATTTCACACTTGTGTTTGTGTTGTTCTCTTTGCGTGCAGGTGTCCATTCACATGGATAGTGGAGGATCGTGACCGGCCAAGGCAAAGGAACGTGGACGATGTCTCTTCTACAAACTAAAGCGTTGGATCCCAAGTAGGTCTTCATCACCTACCTTTTATTTGCAATTAGGAACTTGCGTGATAGCATTGTTTGATTGTTGCTAGACTCGTTCTGGGCTAGTAGGGATCGTCTCTATCCATAGAGGGGATTTACCTCTCCAACAAGTTCCATCCCTGTTAATAGCAAGAACAGGGTTGACATTCTTGTAGTAGGCTATCATTTAGATCCCGTGGTTGGAAATAGTAGTGGATGTCCACCCAAGCTACCATTAGATTTGGTTTCTAGCCTCCTACTTTTGGCTAGGCTAACTATTATTTGGATTTTGTATTAGCCTCTGATAATATTGGCCAAGTGCTACCAGGTGAATCATAGTGGATTTTGTGTTGGACTTGATATACTGGCCAAGGTACTCCCATTTAGACTCTACCCCTGGGATCTTAGTACTTTATACTGGATTGTTGCAGAACCAAGTAACGCCTTAAAAATAATTTGATATATTTGAACTAGCATTTATTTCATCTTCAATTCACAAGATAAAGAAACCTTTCACCCAAAGAACAATGAAAAAAAAAACAGACACAGTTTCTCCACTCTGTAAAGTCGGGCAGCTCCTTTTTGCTCTAGATTCCTCATTACTTAAACATTCAAGACATATATAAAAGGAAAGACATACAGAAATATTTAGTAAAAGTAAAATAACATATTAGAGTAGCAGTGGTTGTGGAAAAATATAGGAGAGTTAACACAAAAGTATATCATATTGTTTTTATAGGCAAGAGATGAACCAGTCACATACTCAATTATACACTTAATAGTTAATGCAATACCCTGTACATGCAGACTGGAGATACTCCTCCAAAACTAAATAGTTTAAAGATGTGCCAAAATAGAAGTTGTCTTGCAGAGGCCCCAAAAGGACCAATTTATGTTCAGCCTAAATTCGTATCCTTGCAGTGTCTTTTTTTTACTATTTCTCCTCTTCAACCACCACCACTGCAAATTCCTGAGGACACAGCCAACAATATACATTTAATGCATACAGAAATTTACAAAACTTAATAATGCAAGAATCTGCGTCTTTCACAATCTTTAAGAAGACTTGGTTGCAAGCCATGATAATTTACAATCATCCATCTTACCAATAGAATATTAATTTGGCCATAAGGTTTTTCTTTTCTGCCATATATCGATTGGAAGGGCAAGATATTTTACTACTCTGAGCAAGGTTCAAGCCCATTCAGCAGCTTCATGAAGTCAAGGCCAGTACTCCCACCAAGGCAGAGTATTTGCAGCACCTTGGTCTTCTTCATTGGAAAAGTGATTGCAAGCATCTTCATGAAGATATCCTTCATCTACTCAGAAAAATTGCTGATATGCTTTTGGAGGAAGGCCCGTGCCACAAAGTGCCATATCTTGTCCAAAGCCATATCTTTATCCTTGAAGAGAAGTGTAATATCACTGAAAGGTTTGATGTCATTTAGCTAGTGAGTCATTTGGCCGCAGAGACAATGTCAGCAATCTTTTTGTCTGCGGCGTCAAACCAGACTTTCTTCGAAGGAAGTCGATGACATTGTCAAGAAAAACGAGGTCAGGTTGTTCCTTCAGAAGTCTTGGGGTTTAATCGTAAGGGTCTGTAGATGCAGATGCGAATGGTGCAGGAGATGATAACACAAAATCTCGAGCACGAAAGGGAGGTGAATTGATCAAGTGGAATAAAACAAGGATCGGGTACTATGTCGGTGTTGATATCACGAATGGCTCAGTGGCGTTGGGTGTCGAAAACTATGACGTATGTCAACCACCGCCTGTTAAAGATGCCATGCAACGAGTCGGTGATACATCTACACACCGGCGAGTCGACACACAGATTAAAATCCTTAGATAACGTTGGGTTACACTGCCTGTTAAAGATAACTAAATTTTTTTTTTGGCATAACACACCGTCCATGAGGGATTCGCACCTAAAGCGAATCATAACCACCAACAATTCAATCGTTAACCAAAGAGTCTACAACTCTCGTTGGCGGCATATGAAGCCTGGCCACCGGAGTTTGAATTCACTCACGGCACAAGAAGTTAGACAGGCCGCATATTCGCATTTGAAAGGTTCATGAGTAAAGCTAAGAATTAAATTAAATACATTCCCACGCGGATTCATATTAACAGCCTGCGTGCTTACGCTTTATAAAATATCGAGATAGGCCAAGTTGATACGTTGGGAGCATAACGAGTTACAACGGTTCATTAAAAAAAAAATGAAAATTAACAGTGCGTCAAGTTTGGGACAGGCGTGATTTGAACTGTGCGGCTATGGTATTTCATGTCTACCCCGCTCTGTTACTCATCACTTGCCCCTCCTCCCGAGGTTTGGCTTCGGATTATTAGTAATCAAGCATTTTGATGGAACAACCCGATATTCGGGATTTAAGCGGCAATAATTTGGGAGGAACAGTGGATCCAAGAGCATATATCACGTGATGTAGAGTTTCTAATGTCATTAATCGGGTGTTTATTGCTCCACTTTCCTCTTTCGTTCATTTCTAAATGCGTATAAACGCGCGCATTTGAATATGGTTGTGCTCAAAATAAATTAATGAAAGTGTTGTAAATAAGCGTGATACTTGGTGGCCAGAGTGTACACGACTGTAAACTCTTAACTATGGCGGCTCATGCATCATTGATGTATTGTCCACCACTTGTTTTGTCAGCTCAGCGTTTGTCTAGAAAGACTTCTCTAATCTCAGAGTCATTTATTCTACACAACCCACTGCCAATACTTGCGAGGGAAGCTCTCGGAGGTTTGTACTTCCTGCTAAAAGTTCGTTAGAGTTGAATAGATTAAAGAAATATCCAATCATAGGCGTGATTAACCATACTGTTGCACGATTGCCTTTGCTCTTTTTCAAGGATTTTGCATATAGAGGGTTCAGGGGAAGTGACCTTTATAGACCTCTAAACTCAATAATTTCTTCGAGTGCAAGGAACTTGCATATGGCTCCAGTAAAAGAAACCAGTTCATGGGAGAGTAGAAGGCGACAATAATATTTCATCTGCGAAGAAGAAATCGAAGTTGAAAGATGACGGCGTGGCAGCCATTGAGGTGAAGGTCGAAACTGTGAGCAAAGTCTAGCACGGAAGAGTTAGGGTGTTGAAAGTTGGAACGAAGGTGGAAAATGTGGGGCCTGTTGTGTATTGGATGTCTAGAGACCAGAGATCAAGAGACAACTGGGCTCTCTTGTATGCAGTTGAGCAGGCTACCAACATGAAGACTTCAGTTGCCGTGGCTTTCAATTTGGTTGATGATTTCTTGGAAGCGGGAGCTCGCCATTTCGGTTTCATGCTCAAGGGATTGCGAGTCATGGAACGCCATCTCAAGTCCCTGGGGATTCCATTCTTTTTGTTTCAGGTAGATTATGTTTGTTTATGTTTAATTTTAACGTCATTACTAGAGCCCCGCAATTGCTAGGACTTGTTGTCTTAGACGCAAAATAAAAAATTGAGATTGAACAGAATTAGAATTTATTAGAGATCTGATCAATGATGTTGAAATTTATCTAAACACAACTGATTGGCTCGCCTAAATGCCTACTTTTAGATGTTTTTTTTCGCGTTATTCAAAAGGGATTTTATTTATTTTATCATTCAAAATGTTGGACCTTCAGCCATACAAACTAAATTAGGATTTATTAGAGATTTGATCAATGATGCTAAATTTTATTTAAACAGAAACGATCGGCCCGGCTAAATGCCCGCTTTTAGATACTTTTTTAACATTATACAATTTATATTTATTTATTTAATCATTGAGAATGTCGGACTTTGTCATACAAACTAAGGTAATGGGGTTCAATGACAAAGATTATTTGTTTAATAGGTTAGTCATACAAACAAAGGTTATGGGGTTCAGTGACAAATATTATTTGCAAGATACTGATATCAGGATTGTGTGAGGCGACCTTGAGTCTGGATGCCCTGTTGGATAGTGTTGACTCCCACGGATGGCTCCCAGCCTCAACCCCTTCTCATGAGACCTGAAGCAGGGACCTGATGGATACTAAACTCCACACAAACCCACTGATCTACCCCTTATAGATTATTTGTTTTAATAATATGGCAATAGCGACCTTCTCTTAGAGACCTCAGTATTTGAAGCTTCAACAGCTCTAGAGTGATGAAGGGATCACAGGTCTTTGTATTTGGATCCTTCGATGAGGATGAAACTTCTTCATTTCAGAAGGCCCCAGCGGAAGGAGGCGTAATCATATTTAAGCAGAGTGGTTTGCAATCTGGTTCATTTGACAGTGAAATTCAGTGTTCATCGAGGAATAAGGAGGTATCATCTAAACAAGCTAGTAAAAGTTTAGCCTTACTGTCAAAAAATTTCATTTGTCTAAAAAAAAAAAAAAAAAAAAATTGAAATATTTGATGGAGAAAGCATTACATGTCCGAAAAACACGACGTGTGTCGTATTCCAATCGGTATTTCCAACACCGACAAGTTACCATCGTCTTCTTCTCCCAAAACCGACACAAGCCTTTATATTAATACTCACCCTATCAGAATATTGAAAGTGTCGCGGGAATTTTATATAGTAAATACATTTTATGCATATGTTCCTTCCACGACACTCTTAAAGCACTTCCAATCGGTACATGAGCTGCCCCGCGCAAGTCTGTTGTTCGAATGGTGTACCTTTATTAAAAGTTTCTCTGTAATTGCCTGAAACTCTGCGTCCTCGAGGTACATGCCAAAACCTTACGTACCCACTTTCATTCTTGTTATTTTCTTATTAATCGGTTAATTTAAATTATAAACTAGTGACTTGCGTTGCTCTGTTTTACTCCAAAAAAAATATCCAGGTTGGGTGATTCAATATGGGAAATCATTGAAGAAAGAAACTTGAATCGTGGTTCCGAAAATTAGTATACAAGTAGAAGGTGCTATGCCTCCCACCAAGCTCATGCTAATACTGAATTTAAAAGGAAAATTATCAAGCAGCTGGGTCAATAATTCATGTGAGTCAATGACTATTCCATAATCTCCACAAATGATTTACGAAAATATTATAGTTGGCTTATAAAGCATGCCAATAAATGTCTTGATTGGACATCTTCCTCATTAAATGAATTAACTGATATGTCCAGTTATCTAACTAATCATTAGAGGAGTGTTGCAAGGCCTCCCCTACATTTCCTTCCCAAAGCACAGCCAATATATGCATTTTCTTTTTGCAGCCAACACTGAGTCATCGGCATTCTCATGATTGAGATTTTAAATATAAAGGCTAACCTTGGGCATTCAGTAATAGATCTCATCTACTTTTAGTAAGTATTCATTAGAAAATTTGCAGATTTAGATGTTGCTGTAAAACTTCTTTGGCTCTTAATGGAATATCCTCCTGTAGTGATATGTTTGTCTATTGCAGAGGTTCTTCACCTTTACCTTCTGGAGATGCTTCATGTACATATGGATGCCTTAATTTCAGTTGATACTTGTAACTTGACCTTAGTTAAAGTGCTGGTACTAATCTTCAATGTA
>APFE030003177.1:0-34074 GCA_000404065.3 Pinus taeda
ATATGATACATTCTAATTTATTACATTATGATAAAATTGTCAATTGTCAATGCATAAACTATAAGTCTCTAAATTTACATCACATTTACTCATGAATGATCACATAATGAAAATAGAAATATCTAAAATCTGCCACGAAAAATTTCTAATTTCTTGTCTCATGCTTGATTGGGAGTCTCCTCCTACATAGTCGAACAACCTTAGTGCTCTTGATTAAATACAAGTTTCATACCCTAGTACCCTACATGCTCTTGGTTATTGGGAGTCTCCCCTGCATAGAGGGTTTGTTTCTCTTGATTAAATACAAATTCCATACCCTAGTACATGATAAAATCCAATGGAAACATTGCAATCCCCCCAATCCTAAAATCCTGAAAAACAGATAAGTCTGATGGATTTTGAGTGAGATCTAAAATTCTACTTTCTCCATATGAAATCCAATGAGGGCGAAACCACTCTCGAACATCCTGAGTCATTTCATGGTAATGTTAAAAATTTAAGTAAAAGGATGAAAATGAAAAATAAAGGAGAATATCACTTTTACTTTAAGAATTTAACATTACCATGAACAACATATGCCTCAAACTTCCTGATGAACTGCATATCAACACTAGGGAAAAAGTTCGTTTTTATAACATTAGACAGGCATCTAGAAGCAACTAGAAGTCACTAGGATAACCTAAAAATAAATTAGAAAACAAATTTAAAAAAAAAACACGAGTAAAATGCTGAAACATGAGTCGTACAGCCGTGAAACGTGTTTCCGGTCGTACTAGCCACGTTTAAGTTTCGTGAAACATGGCAGTACAGCCCAAAACGCATTTCACAGCCATGCCACACGCGTTTCAACGTTTCATACTCGTTTTCGTACAGAAACGCCCTCCTGCCCTACATTCCCTGCAACATAGCTCTGAGCCTTCTAGTTATGAGGAGGCAGCCAGCCAGCAGGTCTGGAGAGAGGCCATGATGGAGGAGTATTCTTCTATTATGAAGAACGATGTTTGGAAGGTAGTGCCGAGGCCTGAAGGTAAATCAGTTGTTACTTCCAAATGGCTCTACAAGATAAAGCATGTTGCATATGGCAGCATCGAGAAGTTCAAAGATCGATTTGTGGCGAGATGGTTCTCACAGGTAGAGGGAGTTGACTATGAGGAGACCTTCGCACCCGTAGCTCGGTATACATCTATTCACTCCATTATATCCAAAGCAGAGATGGGTTGGAAGATCCACCAGATGGATGTGAAGACCACATTTCTTAATGGCTTCATTCAGGAGGAGGTTTATATTGAGCAACAGCAAGGATTTGAAGTGCATGGGAAGGAGTCCCATGTATGCAGATTGAAAAAGGCACCCTATGGCCTAAAGCAAGCTCCTAGAGCTTGGTACTCTAGGATTAATACATACCTGCAGCAGTTGGGTTTCACAAAGAGTGAGGCTGATTCGAACCTATACTTCATTGTGATGGGTGAAGAGCCTCTCATTCTAGTGTTGTATGTTGATGACTTGATCATCACTAGTGCAGAGAGGTTCATTGAGGGCTGCAAGAGAGATCTTGCTGCAGAGTTTGAGATGAAGGATATCGACTTGATGCATTATTTTCTTGGATTGGGGGTGTGGCAGGATGAGGGGCATTTCTCCCTGGGACAAGGGAAGTACATTGTGGATATTATTAGCAGATTTCACATGGAGGACTACAAACCCATGTCTACACATATGATCACTAACTGGAAGAAGCGTCATGCTTCTGATTCCGAGTTGGTGGATCATACTCCATACCGAAAGTTGATTGGTTGTTTGATGTATTTGGTCAACACTCGACCAGATATATGTTTTGCAGTTAACACTATGAGTCAGTTCATGTGTGAGCCCAGGAGAGTGCACTAGGTGGCTGCAAAACACATTCTTCGTTACTTGCAGGGAACTATGGATTTTGGTCTGGATTATAGACAGGGTGATGGAGTGAGACCGGCAGGGTACACAGATTCAGATTGGGCAGGTTGTGCTTCAGATAGGAAGAGTACTTCCGAGTGTTGTTTTGGGTTGGGTTCGACAGTTGTGTCGCGGATCAATCGGAAACAACAGTCAGTTGCATTGAGTTCAGCTGAGGCAGAGTATATGGCTGCTAGTTTGGCTAGTTGTGAGGCCATATGGCTTCGCAAGATATTGTTTGGTCTATTTGGTCAGGCATTGAGACCTTCAATAATTTACTGTGATAACAGAGTTGCATAAAACTCACAGAGAATCCAATTTTTCATGACAGGTCAAAGCATATTGAGATCAAGTATCACTTCATTAGAGACTATGTCCAAAATGGAGCTGTCAAGCTTGAGTACATTTCCACAAATGATTAGGTGGCGGACATTTTCACCAAAGCCTTACCACAAGGCAAGCATGTCTACTTCAAAGACAAGATGGGAGTGGTGAGGAACACTTTCCTCGATAAGAGGGAGTGTTAAAATTTGGGTACCAGAGGACAAGTGATTCCCTAAGGCTTTGATCTTTGGCCTAGGGAAAAGTGTCCAAATTTATTTTTTACTTTTCTCCTAAAGTGACTTTATAAGTGGTAAAGTCAATTTAGTTTAAAGGTGACTTTATAAGTGGTAAAGTTACATTCTAATTTAAAAATGACTTTAAGTGGTAAAGTTACATTCTAATTTAAAGGTGACTTTATTAAACTCAATGAAGAATTAGAAAGTGAAAAAGTGACTATGGAAATAAAAGGCTAAGTGGGTCTTTATTTAAGTGGGTGAGTTAAAAAAATAGAAAATGAGAATTAAATGCACATTTATTCTTATCCCTAGATCTAAATGAATCTCAGCCATTAGACCTTAGGGTAACCCAAAAAGTCATTTAGAGAATAAAAGAAGAAGAGAAGAAGAAAAGATCATTCATTCTTTCATGAGCATTTGAGAAAAAGAGGAGAGAGCAAGGAGAAAAATTTTAAGCAGTGAGGAAGTGAAGGAGAGTAGCAAGAAGACATTTCAGCGAATCTAGGCAGTAGCATTTATTGGCACGCATCCCAAGGAAAAACCGTAGAGCAGGAGAAGGGCACAAAAATCGAGGAAGAGGGACAACAAGTTCTCGGCACGTTTTTTTCAAGGTTGGCCATATAGCATTTAATGTTGTTTTATTGCTGTAAAAGTTTTTGCTTTGGTTGTTCGCTGATTGACATGATTTTCGAGGTGGAGTTCAAACATGGAAATCGAGATAAGTAATAATTTGTGGTTGCTGGAATTTTTACTGTGCATTTCAATTTCTCTGTAGAAGCATTTTCAGAAATAAAGAAGATCTCAAACTGGTTTTCCCCAAGAGTTGTAGGGGGGGTTACCAAGGTCACATTGACCAAAAATCACTGTGTTATTTCCTGTGTGTGGCTGTCATAATTTTGCTGTGTTTCATTTCTGCAATTTCAGCAGTTGTGAAATCTCTAAATTTGTGTTTTCAGAAAATTATTGTCATTTCCAAATTTTAGAATTTTTATCATGCTTGGATTTAAAACTAAATGCATGGAGTGATAAGGAAAACTGATAACCAGAGTGGGGGTTGAAATTTCTTCAGTACTTGCCCAAACTTCTCTATGACCAACAAACTAACCAAAAGATGGGAAATCAGGGATGTGGCCAAGTCTGTTAGGAGATTCCAAATTTTTGAATAGCTAACTTTCAATTAGTCTAGCAGTTAAATGATGGGCTCCAATGTATGGGCTACAGAAATGGAAGATGTGTGAGTTGTCAAAAAATATATGCAACTTTTGTGGGATTGCATTTGCAAGATGGTATAAACCCTCGGGAATGGGTTATGGAAGAACATCATACTCTGTCCATTCTCTCTCTCAGAGAAAAGGGAGTTATCTTAAGGATGAATGCATAATTGAAAGGGAAAAAGAACTGTACAGGATACTATAAGATTAGCAGGCATCTACTTTCATATTGAAGAGGTTAAGCCACAGCCAATAAAGAAAATACATTGCTTCACTGATGGCAACTTGTTAATTTCAAATCTGGTTTGGCAGTACAATTTGCAGATAGAAAAGTAACTTTTTGAAAAAATATCAATTCCCTTGAAGTTGCAACCAAGGTAGACATGCTTGCGCTCCTTGCCTATGTAGGAAGGGAGAGTTAGTATGCTCCTACTTTAGTTGGAAAGGATGTATTTTGTTTGTACGTCAATAAAATACAAGAAGCATTTGTTCGAAGAAAAAGAAAAAGATGAGACACAAGGCAAACCAAATCAAGTAGCAATGTCTGGTTTAAAAGCAGAAGAAACATTTTATAGAGGACCGGAGAACATCACAACAATATATCATTAGTTAGGCTAGTAATGCTACTGCATAAACCAAAAATTACCAAACAAAAGTCTCATTATAGTTATTCCACCACCAGTACCTACCTCTGCCTTCATTATTCCTTCTGAAGCTTCAGATGCTAACTTCAAATCTGTGGTTTCTAACTCATTTAGATGCCTCGAGCAATCTTTAAAATATCTCAATGCAAGTTTGCATTCTCCAAGTGCAAGATGACAACTGCAAAAGTATTGTGATTTATAACCAACTAAAACTCATGAAATAAAAAAGGGAAGCAATTCTTGATGAATCATGCATCTCAATATAAGTTTGCATGAAGTACAAGAATTAAATATGATTCCAACTTCCAACTCTATTGAAGTTATGCAGAACATGCTATCCTATTATACTATTTTATGAACTCTGTTTATAACTCGATGCTCTTTGCAAACTGCAGGAAATCCACTGAAAGATAAAGAAGCAGAATGGAAAAACTAAATAGTATTCTAATTTTTTCTCATTCCATTTTAGTTATAATATTGTAGTAGCATAAAGGAGAGTAAAAGTGGCATCTTTCATTGCAATACAAAGTATTCCTATTGAATTTTTGAAAAATCATTCAAGACAATAAAGTGTTCATAAGATAGTAATCTAAACTTGTCTTTGGAACTGAACCAAATATAATACTTGGAAGTGCAAGAGTCATATGTAAACTCTTTAAACATCAAGCAAAGTTGTTTCAGAACGCATTCTTAAATGCAATTTCAAAGAAGATTTGCTCATTATTTGGAAATGAAAAACGCATTCCTTGACATTTTCCAAAATGAAACCAGCATTCTATGGTGTGTATATACGCGTTCACTCAATTTTAATTTTTAAGAGCCAAATTACTTTCTTTATAACCATAAGTTATTTTATAAGCTTACCCTTTCCTATCAGACAGAGATGATGTCACTTCTGATGTATTAGTGAAAGAAAAAAATTATTTACTTTTCATCTAGTACTTTTCATGTGAATGCCAACACATTTTGCAGAAAAATTACAATCATTCCCAAGTTTACAACTGCGAGTGGGAAACTGTGACAACCAAATCTGGCTCACCAATTAAATATCCCAAAATCCTTGGAATATAAAGAAATCCAATAAGGGGAAAAAATGTGTGTGTGTGTGTTTACAAGTACGAGTAGGAAACTATGGCAACCAAATTTGGCTCACCAATTAAATATCCCAAAATCCTTGGAATATAAAGAAATCCAATTAGGGGATAAAAATTTTGTGTGTGTGTGTATATATAATGAATAAATGTATGAGAAAATAATTTGATCAGATTACAATGAAGGCCCCGTACATATACCTAAGCAAGGGTGCCCCTTTTTTAACTGCCATGTCCTCTAGTAGAAACATGTCCTTTCATTAGAATCTGTATCTTCACTAATTATTAATTATTGATATTTATATCTTTATATGTATTTATATTTGTTACATTGCCTTCCCTTATCGAAACATATTGTCCTCGAAGCATATTTAAAGAAGGGCTTGATGTCTTTTTCCCTAGCTCATAATGTTTTCGCATCATTCTCTATTCTTGGAGCTATCATAGTTGATGATACGAGACGATATGAATCTCTAAGTCTAAGAAAAATCATCAAATCGTAAAAAGACCTAACCATCCTAAATCAATCCTTTGAGAAACATTGCACCTCCACAATCAATTGTTATTATGACACTTAATTTTGTTGGCATCAAAATCTGTGGTTTTTGTTCTGAGTGATACTGATACACTAACTAATAAAGATATCTACTCTCATGACTTGGATATCAACCAGGAGTTCTTGTAACATGAAATTCCCTTATCATGCTTGTAACATTTTCTTGGTCTTATATCCCGCATGTTAGTGGAATCTTCTGCGCGCAAGAGTTGGTTGGAAAATTTTTTATTTTGGTTGAATTTGTACTTTAAGGTTATTCACGTGGCCACATTATAATTGATGGCATATATCTAAATCCCGCGAAAATCATGTAGCAGCAAGAATGAACCTGTGACTCTATCCATATAAACCATATGCCTTACCACTACACCACAACTTGGACCTGGGAAAGGTTATGCACAAGATTGATTTTAATTTTCAGCAAAGAATTGGAGAATAAAGGTCATATAGCCATTATCTATGTGGGAAGAAGTTATAGGAAGTTATCCAACAATGCTCCTATCTTCCTAGAAAAATCCTAAGGACGAATTTCTGTAGGTTGAAGATTACTTTTGATGTAAGAAAGCAATTGTGATGTATTATCCTTCATTCTAATGGATCAATTGCTCATTCAAAGCAGACCTAAAGAGGTAGCCCACGAGAGCTAAACTCCATTAACAACTTGTTGTTATGTCTTCTGTATTGCTATCAATTCTCCATTTGTTATGATCCAAATGTATATGGTATGACCCCAAGTGGAGGCATATATTGTTGAGAAATCTAGGGCATCAATAGTTAGGTGATTTCTCTACTTGTGATAATTGCTTGTGATAGTCTTTTTACTACTTGATTACGATCTTCTCTTCTTGAGTTATTAGTGTTCTTTTCATCAAGACAATTACCAAATTATGAACAATAAAGAAACAAGAGACATAGTATATAGGCTTGTCAGCCAGGGCCAAAACCTCTCACTCTTTGAGAGGAAAACCCAAACGAAATTCTTCTTATATATCTTCAATTGATGAATACCAAGTCCATGACAAAGACCCTTGACACTAGAGTCCTCCCAAGACCAAGTCATTAGCCTCCTGCTACTCTTCCTCTTCTCCTTCTCGGCTTCCTTTAGAATCTCGGTCTCTTCTTGTAGGTCCAAACCCTACCACAGAAAACCCTAGAAGACTTTCGCTCCTTGATTAGTCTCTTTAAGAGGGAGACTACTATCACTTCTTTACTCGGCCTCCTTGAGCGAGGTTCTTTCCCAAACTAGATCAATGAAAAATGCGGTCTATCCTTGCTAACTTCAGACCTACTCTCCCTCGCACATGTGGGGGTAATCTGGCCCAAAAACTGTCCTCTAAAGATGACCCTCTCCTTCGCTATCTTCCTCCTTTTCTCGCTGGCTTGGAGGCTTCTTCTAAGATGTAATGTGCACTTCCTTTTGGAGACTTTCTTCACCGAACTGCTTGCCTTCAAATGAGGTCGAGCACTACTATATATACATGTTTTCCCATGTCCCTTAGGCTGACATGATCACTTGAAGGAGGGTCAACGTCATCTTCTAGATTTCTCCCTTCGTTGTAGGCCGACTTGAAAAGGGCTAGTGACAAGGTCTTGGAGGATGACTTTACATAAACAAGTTTGACTCTTTATAATGTGTAACATGTCTTCATTACATGACAATGACTCTTTATACTTTTATGAATAGATGACAATATCCCTAAGGGCTCTCAATGGGAGCCTTAACTAAAATAAAATCTCTTGCTCATGAAACCCATGATGCAAGCAATAAAATAATTTTATTTTCTTCTTTACATCTCTTACATAAAAATCACAATTACATGTCATTATGAAGGCCGAACCTAGTTACATTTTTCAACACTCCCTCTTGTGAAAATTTTTGAATCGAACAAGTTAGAAATCCTACTGCAGTAAACTGATTTGCATTACCTACTTGTGTTCTTCATTAACAAGTTCTTTTCAGAAATATTCTGAAAATATCAATGTAAATACATTGCAGCCTACAACAATATACAGATCAAGTACTGAAAAATAAATGAGACAAACACACAAAGGACACACTTATTTTTGGACTAAACATCCTTCGAGAAACCCAATGCGGGAAAACCGGTGCAGTAGCGCTAAGAGTTTTCTCTTATTAAGCAAAAGTTATGAATACAAATGTTGGTTGCCCTCCCGGCAAATCACTGACAGAGAAATACAATGGCGGAGAACTTGAGTGAGTTTTACCTCACTTCACCCGGCAGAATCCGGTTGATCCGGCTTCAAATCTGGCTAGCCCCGGCTACAACTACGTTGCCACTTCGCAGTAACTACATGGGCCTGCGTGGAGCTCCCTAAGGCTCTGCGTTAGCACTACTGCCCATTGCGTTAGCTTTCCTGGCTGTCATGGTAGTTTACAGCAGCTCCTCGACTTTCTGCGTGGAAGGCAGCTCTTCCTCTACGCTAGCCCTCCTAGCTCTGCATCAAGGTTGCGTGGGCCCAGACTGGCCCAACGACAGCTCTCCAGGCAATTGCGCTGCCACCATAAGTTTCTCTCCGCCTCTCTATCTATATTCCCGAACTATCACTGCCCCTCAGCTATAAGATCCCCCTAATCGATTTCCATCCAGAGAACTTCTCACCTCAGAAAATCGATTTCCTCAATCTCTCTGTTTGTGTTCTCCAACTGACCCCAAGCCTCCATTTATACTTTTCCTGTTGATAAATCAACGGCCAAGATTATGTCTCTAATCAACGGCTAAGATTAAATTAGACTTGATCCCCGTCCCTTAGAAGCTTCTCACCCATATTTTCATTAATACCCATTAATATTTTAATTCTCCTAAGTTTAGACTTAGAAACCTCATTAAAAATATTAATTATTTTAATAAAATACAATCCGGGTGGAATTTCACCAAACGATTTCTGGATCTTGGAGATCTCATGTGTTCTAGCCCCTCCACAAATTTTTTTAGCTAGAGCACATCCGATGCTACCCAAAAATGAACACCTCTTAACTAGGGAGGTATTCATAATGGTACTTGGCCGTTCTCAATCTGAAGAATTTCTCATAAGAAGAATCATATTGGTAACCCATTTGTTTAGCATCATATTAACCAGCATTGTTATATAGCAAGGCCTTGACTAATAGCTCTATGTCTCCACAAGATCTGAGCTCAATGCTGGCGAGACCAATGATTTATAGACACCCTCATCATTGTCTCTCTCAGAATATACCCCACCCGGGTTCTCAGGGTGTGTTCCATGAGGACTATTCTTATCTTGGATTCCCCAGTTCTCAAAGAATATCGGTCCTCCACAACTCCTCTTATCTTGTATGCCCTATCTCATCCTCAAAGAGTATTGAATGCCAAATGATTAGCCAATCCTCTATTTTGTCTTCCAAGTGAAGACAAGAACAATGTGTCTATCTCTCCTTCTCAATTAGGGAGGAAATAACTATTCCAATAAAGGAATGTACTCATTCCTACAGAAGGAATGTACCTAAGCTCCCTCTTGGCTTAGGAATTTTCAAGTTTCTTAAAAGTAAGAAATTTGTTTCCAAGCTCCTTCTTAATCAGGGCCCTGCAACAGCTCCTCAGGTGGAGATGATGGGACAACCAACTGTTAGAAGAACTCCTTCCTTCGATGTCATGAATTTTCTTTGTCTAGGAGTCTTCGTCTTTTTGGGACTTCTTCATAGGGCACAGACCATCCATCACTTTCATCCATGAATCAGTCATGTCATCATTCCTCTCATTGGAAAGTGATCTATCAGTCTATATCTGGCATTGCTTCAAGTTATCATGCTTTCTTCTTCCGAAAGATCTTGCATCCCTTTACATGGTTATCTTGTATGATATCCATAGTTCTTCCCTTTGGTAGCCCTACATAAGCCCATCCAGATACTAGTTTATAAATAAGAAACAAACACTTAAATCATAAATACCTTTGTGATAGTCTTTCATCATGACATCTTCCTGTAGGCATTAGCATCCAGCATACATGTTGACACATCTCCTAAAGATATGTATTTTCAAGTGTCTCTATCTTTTCCAGACTTCCATCAAAGTCTATGAAAATTCCTCAATCGGAACCCCTACTGCAGCAACTGATGATATTACTCCTATTTGTTAAATTCCTTTAAACAAATTACTTGCAATTTCCTACGGCAAATATCGTAATACATACACTGCAGCCTTCACTTAATTAAATGTTATGCGGAAACAAGATACTGAGCAAGAACGAAAATACAACACAATTGACACCGTTATGTTTGGACAAAAGTCCCTAGAAAAACCCAATACGGGAAAACCGGTGCAACAGCTCTGAGGGTTTTATATTAATAAGAAGTAGTTTCTGAATACAACTCTGGATGCCCTCCCCGCAATCCAGTTACAAAGAAAACCAACTGGCAGAGAAGAATTGTGAGATTATCTCACTCTACTTGGCAAATCTCGGTTGTTCTGGAAGCTAAATCAACTGTCTCCGGCTACAACGACGCTGCCCCTGCGCAATAACTGTGTGGGCCTGCATGGAGCTCTCTAGGACTCTACGTCAGCTCAATTGGGAAACGTCTTCCTTCTGGAGCAGTTTCCAACCCTCCCGGCTCAGAAATGTCAGCGCCTCTGCAAAACTCAGACTTATGCGTGGGTGACTAAGGTGCCTCTACGTGAGTGTTGGGTGTGGAGCCTGATTATCTTCTTTATTCAGAGGTATCACCGCATTGAAACCCCAGTTCGTCGTTGTCGCCCGTAATATTTGCGCTGCAAGGGGGATCCAGGGGGAGCGGCAGCGATCTTTAAGAGCCCCCTTGGCAGGGGATCGGGGGCAGCACCCCCGAAGCTAAAAATAGATGTAAAATTGCCTTGTAAAATGTTGTAATTTCGTAGTCAATCTGGGTCATTCATTAGGCGGACATCTTTGCAGATAGAAGTTATGTTTAATTTAGGGTTTTTTGCCCTAGAAGGCAACCCCTCAATATATATGAGGGAATTGTATTGCGTCTATTTAGATCTGTATTCTGAGTGAGAAAGAGAGAGGAGATTGTGTGAGAGCGAAGAGGGAATTACAGCGGATCTGCTATAGTTTGTACCTCTTCAGTTTGTTGAATAATATAAAAGGAAGGACTGGTTGTTTCCCATGGATGTAGCCCAAATTGGGTGAACCATGTATATCTGTGTCTCTATTGTTTTATGCATTTTATGTGTTTATATTTCTGCAATATATTTTATGTGTTCCATTGCTCTGTAATATATCATTTTCTAACAGTGAGCCCTTCTAGCTCAGCGTCAAGCTCTGCGTGGACCCTTCTGGCTCAGCGTCAACCCCTCTGGTGTCTCTCTGCCTCTCTCTGCTGCGTATCCTGGGCTCTAGAGAAGGTACTCCAACCCAACTATCCCTGCCCCTCAACTACAAGAAATCTACTCGATCAAAATTTCCTCCTGAGAACTTCTCACTTCAGAAATTCGATCTCTTGATCTCTCAGTGTGTTTTCCAAATGACCCTCAAGCTTCCTTAAATAATCTTCTCGTTGACATTCAACAGCCTAGATTAAAAGCTAATCAATGGATAAGATCAGTTTAACTTGATCCTCCTTTTTTTCTAGAAGTTACCCCCATAATTAGATTAATATCCGTTAATATTTTCAATTTCCGAAGTTTACGCTTAGGGTCCCATTAAAAAACATTAATTATTTTTATAAAATCATTTATGGGTGGAATTTCCCAAAACGCTTTCTTGGTTCTTTGGAATACATGTGCCCAAACCTCCCTGCAAAATTTGAGGCTTAGAGCACATCCGATGCTACCCTAAATCAACAGTGTTCATATCTTTCTAAGAGATATCATAGTCAAATATTCTTGGTCTTCTGGATGTTGACTGCCTTTACCATTGTTGCTTATTTCACAATCTCTTCCTTTCCTTCTTTACATATTTCATTCACAGGAACTTCCAATTAGAGTTCCCCAATTGTAGTCAGTTACCTCATCTTCCATATGAAGACATATTATGTTGATTTCATCTAGTAAATATGTGATCTATGCATTCTTGCATCCTTGGAGGAGATCCTTTCTCTAATAATGCTTCTCAAGATAAAACATTGATCCATGATGTCTGCAACCATATGACATGACTTTTATAATATCACCTGTGAGCATACATACCTCATCTTTCCTCAAACTTCCTGCAGTAGCTTTCTCTAAATGAAGGAGCCTCATTTCATTGACCTACTTCCCTGTCATGTCATCATGCCATCATCCCATGAATTCCACAAGTTTACAATTCTTGATGAAACACTTGTCTCTCGTCATGATTGGTGAACTTTACAATGAAGATTCCATCAGAAAATCTAGAGGATCTAGCATATCCTATCCTACAGATGTTATGTATGATGAGCCTTGTCCTAGATGACTTCTTCCTTCTCCATAAGTATCTTTAAATGAGTTCTTCAAGAGCTATACCCTACGTAGCTATAGACATTTTTTTCACGTTACCTATGTCATGAGCTCTTAATGCTTCTACCATGATGCCATTTTCTAATATGATGCATCCTATCTTATTTACAAAGCTTCCTACTTATAATTTACGCAACAGAATAATATCTGAGGGACATCATCTTAGTCATAATATCTGAGGGACAATAAGAAAGCTTCCTTCAGTAATATGGGCTTCTTCCTTATTTCTCTTGTTATTGTCCCTTTTAAATTTAGGACAATCTCTTCTATAATGCCCATATTCTTATTGTCCAAAAGGCAAGTATCCTTGCTACAAGCAAGGACAAATGGTGGTCACGGATCATAAGTAGTGTCCATTAGGGGCTTGCATGGGTCTCAATAAGAGAGAGGAGGTCAAGAGGCCCAAGCATATCATAAGAGAATACCTAGAGAAGATCAAAATGTGCCATTGTAATTCCAGCACACAATGGAAATCGCAGTTGACCCGCCGCCACCCAACACCTCAACGAGCTAACGATTTGGATGGTCATGGATGGGACCACCCAAGATAGAGGAGCCTTGACTTACTCTTTTGAGGTCCCAAATAATTACCCACTTACCATCTTTCTTATCTACCATAACCTGTTCCTTGGATTGCTTCAGCTCTATCAATTAGGATCTCATGAGGTCAGTTTCTAAGAAGATTCTCTAAGGAAGGCAGTAGAGTTATGTCAGTTTTAGCTTAGAGAGCCCTAAGACAATACCCTAAAATCCTAAAATGGATGAAAAGCGCTAACATCCTTCAAGTCAAGGGTATTGTGAAGGAATGAACAACCCATGAAAATAGGATTTGAAGAAGCAAAGAAGGGGAGCCCATAAACCTAAGTTGCACTGAAACGGATACAGGAACGGATACGGATACGAGGTTTGAAACGGATACGACAAATTTTCAAAATATCAGGATACGATAAAGCAAGGAAAGGGCATATATATATATTACCATTCATCTTTTAGAATATAAAATCTATATCTAAAACTGCATAGTCATCGGTCATGAGTTCGAGACCCTAGACAAATTCATCATCACCCAATTCAGGATAAACATTGCATCATCATTAGATTATTATAACATTCAACATATTATCATCATCATTAATAATGTAATTAGAAATGCTACAACCTTTGTGCTTTTGGGTCCAACTCCTTCAAAGAACATTTCATGCATGGCAGATGATATCTATCTTCCTTGCATGACAATTAAAAGGCCCATGGGATCATTGGGATATTCCATCAAGACCTATTTGAACATTTCAATCTTCTCAATGTCAGCGTGGTCTCATGACTATATGTAGGCACAAGATTGGCTAGAGAAGATTTGTTATATTGGAGGGATTTACGAAATCAAGAGAAAAATCAATGACAATTAACAAAACCTTAACCAAAATGAAAATTAATCACTCAAATAAATCTCTTTACGAAGACACTCATCAAACCCTTTTATTTGCATTTTTGAACATCTATCTTTTTCTTAGTAAGAATCCTTAATAAATATATGGATTGTCAGTGTTTCTAAAGATTTAGAAAAGACTTAATGAGACTCTGTTTATAGTGAGTTTATTTGCAAATCTGATTTCTTCATTTTTATTATTTATTTATGGCTATACAAATTTTCAAGCTTTTTAACATTTTATGGGTGGATTCTGATCACAATTTTCGTGGATCCGTTTCCGGAAATGGATCCAAAAAAATTTAAATCCCTTGGAAACGTATCCAATTCCAAATCTAAAGTTTGAGATTTTTTGAAACGGCACCAAAACGTTTTTATAGCGTTTCGGACAAGAATCATATCCGTTTATATATCGAAAACAGGGATCCGCGTTTCCAGAAAATTCTTCAAGAGTTGCCGGTAACTTAGCCATAAACCCTAAGGTTCAACTCCCTAGCCCATCTACGAGACTCCTCTGTGATTTTAGCTTGGTCCTGTTACCCACCAAAAAGTGGGTAACACCTAGGAGAAAATTTGTTCTCCTTGTTTGATAGCCAGCCAGCCAACAACCCTATGATGATCAACACAAAACAGAGTATCAGGATACTCCACCTTTCACTATGGTCAGATCTCTCTCCCATCTAACATTTCTTCTTGAAGGAAGGTGGGTAATCTATTGGCATGCACTTTAACCATTCATGCAATCATTTACTTTCATTTAATGCTATAGGCATACAAATATGGATCATGGGGAAAAATGGATGATTGACCAATCTCAATTGTATTCTTGTTCCCACACTTTACATGGGAGGTTAGTCCAGTGGGACCTCCTCTAAGGCCTTAAGGTTTACGAAGGGCATATTGGGGAAGCACTAATTGATGTAGCATGTCCAAGGTAATCCATACTTACGACTTGCCATATCTCCTTGTTATCCATTTCCATTATTTGGGTTGGTAGTCATTGGTCTTTGGAATTAACATCCTTCATCCACATCCTTGAATCAAGGCCCGAAAACTTGTCCCAAAGGTTGATGCAAACTAAAGGAAGTTAAAAGAATATAAAGCCACAATGAAAGAAAATGTAAAATGCAAAATATGGTTGGGACATTATTCAGTGCATGGGATAAATCCTGGCATGAGGTCTACCCCCCTCATCAGTTTACACCAACTTCCTCAAGCATTTAACGCTTCATCTAAAGAAATGAACTCTTGAAAGTCCCAACCCTAATAAGCGATAAAATACTACATCTTAAAGGGATAATGGAAGAATACAAAAGCAAGTTTGGGCTCCTAAGCTATGCACCAAATAAAGACATATCATTAAAGTAAATGGTGCACCAAAGGGGTGGAAAAAGAAAGTCGGGGAAAGGGGTCACTCATGCCACCACGATTTCTCCCTCCTTACATCTATGCATTCAGGATGTTGGACCCCCAATAGCTAGTCACATGTGTCAGGTCCCTATACTACTAGTGTAACCCCTTATTGTTATTAGTACAACCCCCTTATTATATTGTTGTGCCCATGTAGTCCCCATATTGTTATTATTGTGCCCCATAGAAGCCCACTATTGTTATTATTGTGCCCTTCATTATTATTGTTATGTCGGCTTCTGATTATATTATGACCCCTTAGACTCCTATATATAGAAAGGAGGTCTTGTCATTTGTATCATCCAAGAATTGTTCATTTGTGTAATGTAAAGGAGGTTTCCCCCTCGAAGAGGCTTATTTCTAGGCTTTGATCTATCTTTTCTATCTTTTTGTGAGCTGGTTTCATAACATTTGGTATCGGAGTAGCGAAACCCTAGAATCCAAAGCTCTGATACCAAATGTTATGAACCAGCTCACAAAAAGATAGAAAAGATAGATCAACGCCTTAGAAATAAGACTCTTCAAGGGGGAAACCTCCTTTACATTACACAAATGAACAATTCTTTGATCATACAAATGACAAGACCTCCTTTCTATATATAGGAGTCTAAGGCGATTATACAGAAGCATCAAGAACTACTCAAGCGTTGAGGGACAACACTTGTTGAAGGAAAGGGGCATGTTAGGTCCCTATACTACTAGTGTAACCCCTTATTGTTATTACTACAACCCCCTTATTATATTGTTGTGCCCATGTAGTCCCCATATTGTTATTATTGTGCCCCATAGAAGCCCACTATTGTTATTATTGTGACCTTAACATTATTTATTGTTATGTCGGCTCTGATTATATTTATGACCCCTTAGACTCCTATATATATGAAAGGAGGTCTTGTCATTTGTATCACCCAAGAATTGTTCATTTGCGTAATGTAAAGGAGGTTGCCCCCTCGAAGAGGCTTATTTCTAAGGCGTTGATCTATCTTTTCTATCTTTTTGTGAGTTGGTTTCATAACAACATGGTTGTGGCACTTGCCTTGAAGTCTTTCCCACGTTGTAACTATCATTATCGCGCACACCTATTGATTGATGGGCTAATATGGGACATCTCACTCCCCTTTGGGGGTTGTAAACACCTAATAGGGTTGTTGACCTAATCCTCCCCAATATAGGTGAGGTAACTTGTTTACAGGTCCTGGTCTAATTAGACATTTGACTGTGAGTTTTGTGTGAAGTATTCTTGTGCCCCTAGCATTAAATATGGTCCACTATGATGCTTTAATGGTTTTTGTCCCTAATGATTACTAATCTCACTTGATCTTGAGAGGTTTCTTTCAAGGGTGTTATCACAACAATAGAGTCCCCTTCAAAGATGGGCTCGATCCCCTTCAGCAACACTCCAGAGGTTGTAGTCCCCTATTCTAAGAGTTGTTTTGACCTCCATGATGCAACATTTCCCCTTCACAATGTTGAATTTCCACAATCTTGGGTCTAGGTTAGAATCTTAAAATCTTTGATGCTACCAAACCAAGAATCTCAACAGAACTACTTTGCATAGCGGAATATAAACAGTGGTAAATCACACATGCACAGAATATGGACAACTTTTTACAATTTTAAACCCAACTTCGTTATATTAAACAACTTATAATACAATAGTCTAGGGCTCCAATACCAGGGATAATGGCCCTCATACATCCACTAGTACGAGATACAAAACTGGGGCTTGGTGTCAGTTCATCGACAACCAATTTACCCTCAACAAGATAATCTGACCATTTGGCTGATGAAGTTGACTCTCTCAGCTCCCCTCGGTCATACCCTGCACATGCCCGGTCCTTCAGCTCCCGATCTGCAACTCTTGCCTCTATCAATGCTCCAAGTCCATTTGGCCACTAAACCTTGGCTATCCAATCTTCACTCTAGTTGATCATTCGTCCATCAACGCATCAACACATCAAGACTCCTGTCGAGTTGTTCACAACTCCACTTGTGAACAAGTCTCAATCTGCCCATTGTTGCTCCTCAGCTACTCAGGGACTTCAGCCCACTACAGTCTTCTTGCGCTGCACCGATGAAGACCAAAATAGGGCACGGAGGGTTGCCCCTATCACTGCAAGATGTCCATCTCCCACAATGAACACAGGCTAGGAGGACTACCCATCTTCTGTTGTAGATGTCCTTCTCCACACACAAGTCTCAGACTACTCAAAATGCTCCTAGTTGATCATAGCCTTGATCTCATCAATTACCTCTCTTGCAACAACCTTTGTCCATTAAGGTGTTGCTCCCCGGGTTCCAACTTGGACACTATCACACTGTCCTCTAGCAGACCATAAGTGCCCAATCTCATCTACACTTGGTCTTCTCTCAAACTGCCCTCCAACAGTCCACGAGAGACCAAGTCCACGCTGTAGCATTTGCACCTAATTAGAGCATCCCCACACCTAGGAGACCCTTACACACCTGCCCACAAACTTCACCAATCCGCCCTTTACTTCTGCAATAGAGGACCTATTACACAAATTTGCACACCAATCATGTCCTCACCTAGGACATCTATCCAACTTTCATACAAGAGTCCATCTGCAACTCTACTTGTTGCTATCCTCTTGTCTTCCAATCTGATGTGCCTGTTGTCACCTTCGTTGCTTGGTAGGCTTCACAACAATCCAGGTGGGCTCCTCCAAACAACTCCTAAGGTCTCCTCAAGTTGCCCATCAATTGATCCATGCTCTGGTCAACACCTTTGACCCAACATCCCTCCAAAAACACTGTTGTACTGATGCTTGCACATGTTGTTCATAACTGTCCTGGTTAGGGCACTTAATATAGCCCTAAATCCACTTGGCAGTCCCCAAACAAGCCCTTAAAGGCTTGCGGCATACCTTAAGAAGGCTCCTCCTTTACCACGTTGCCTCCTCAGGGCATAGTCCACCCTTGACAACGCTTACACAACTCCTGGTTGTGTGTTATGGCTAAATTTCAGAGCTCCTTTTCCTTGAGATGATGTTGCACGAATGGATGCCTATAACACATCAAATCACCCTTTATTTATAGCCGATAAAGGGCTCCAACGAATTAGTGAAGAGACACATTTATTGGCTAAATTTTACTTCAAGCCTACATGACTTAAAAACCAATAATTATTTGCCAACTTCAAAAGTTCATTTCTCCACTTCTACAACTCGGAATTCGACGATTCGCGAAGCATTGGATTCTCCTTTTCACCCTCTATTGTCTCATGTCATCACATGTAGAAATGTGCTTACAGAATTGCCCCAAACACGATTGGGTGCAAAACCCCAAGCTTGGGTTCTAAGCCCACAAGCCTACTTGTGGCGCTTTGACCTCTAACCCTCGAACACTAGGGCTTGGAGTACCTCCCAAGCTACACAAAAATCAACACTTTCTCTTAGCGAGGGAGGTGCTTCCAAGAGTAGGAAGCAACCATCGTCATCTTCGGCGACACTAGCCCATCTGGCATCCATCACTGTAGCATACCCTGTAGAATGAATCCGACAATCTCGACAGTGCCTCTGCCTCATCACATCTAAACCTGAAGATCCCAAACCTCCATAGGGTTGCTCCCTTTGAAGCTAGACTCCCTCAGCCTACACGATCTCCACTGGCTTAGTTCTGCAAGCACTCATCCTCCTAGCTCAAATACCACTCATGCAAATCCCTCCAATCTCGGATATGCAACATCACAATCCAATGAAGACTCTAGCCTACCAATTTGTAGTCCATCACATGAAGCCATCTCAATCAACCTGATCTCGTCCATGCCAAATAAACCCTCGAGTTGTCCCAACCATCCATGACAAGACATAGGAAGTCCACGATCTACAAACCGCCACACAACATAATGAAATGCACCAGGTTCACCACCAATCCACCAGAACTCCCAGCCCATCTCATCATGTAGTCTATCAAGACCAAATCTCCATGTCTTCAGCTGAACCCTCTGCTCCATGATCCAAACATCCACAACTCCCTTTGAGTTGCTTCACTGTGCACACTCTCATTCACTATCCCTCAAAGTAGCTCAAATACCCTCTGATACCATGTTGGATTTCCACGATCTTGGGTCTAGGTTAGAATCTTAAAATCTCTGACACTACCAAACCAAGAATCTCAACAAAACTACTTTGCACAACGGAATATAAACAGCAGTAAATCACACATGCACAGAATATGTACAATTTTTTACAATTTTCAACCCAACTTTGTTATATTAAACAACATATAATACAACAGTCTAGAGATCCCGTACCAGGTTTGATGACCCTCATATATCCACTAGTACAAGATACAAAATTAGGGCTTGGTGTCAATCCATCGACAACCAATCTACCCTCAACAAGATAATTTGACCATCTGGCTGATGAAGTCAACTCTCTCAGCTCCCCTCAGTCGTAACTTGCACCTGCCCAGTCCTTCGGCTCCCGATTTGCAGCTTCTGCCTCTATCAATGCTCCAAGTCCATCTGGCCACTAAACCTCAGCTATCCAATCTACTCTCTAGTTGATCGTTCATCCATCAACGCATCAACAAATCGAGACTCCTGTCAAGTTGTTCACAACTCCACTTGTGAACAACTCTCAATCTGCCCATTGTTGCTTCTCAGCTACTCAGGGACTTCAACCCACTATGGTCTTCCTGCACTGGACCGATGAAGACCAACATAGGGCACAGAGGGTTGTCACCTAACATTGCAAGATGTCCATCTCCCACAATGATCAAAGGCTAGGAGGACTACCCATCTTCTGTTATAGATGTCCTTCTCCACACACAAGTCTTGGGCTACTCAAAATGCTCCTGGTTTATCAGACCCTTGAGCTCATCAACTGCCTCTCTTGCAACCACCTTTGTCCATCAAGGTGTTGCATCGGGCTCCAACTTGGACACTACCACACTGTCCTCCATCTGACCATAAGTGCCCAATCACATCTACACTTGGTCTTCTCTCACACTCCCCTCCAACAGTACACAAGAGACCAAGTCCACGTTCTAGCATCCGCACCTAGTTAGGGCATCCCCACACCTAGGAGACCCTTACACACGGCTGCCCATAGACTTCACCAATCTGCCCTTTGCTTCTACAATAGAGGAGCTATTACATAAATTTGGGCACCAATCATGTCCTCACCTAGGACATCTATCCAACTTTCATACAAGAGTCCATTTGCAACTCTCCTTGCTGTTGTCCTCCTATCTTCCAATTCGATGTGCTTGTTGTCACCTTGGCTGCTTGGTAGGCTTCCCAACAGTCCGCATGGGCTCCTCCAAACAACTCCTAAGGCCTCCTCAAGCTACCCATCAATTGATCAACGCTCTGGTCAACATCTTTGACCCAACATCCCTCCAAAAGCATTGTTGTACTGATGTTTGCACATGTTGTTCATAATTTTCCTGGTTAGGGCACTTACTGCAACACTAAATCCACTTGACAGTCCCCAAACAAGCCCTTAAAGGGTTGCGGCATGCCTTAAGAAGGCTCCTCCTTTGCCACGCTACCTCCTTAGGGCATATTCCACCCTTGACAGCCCTTACACAGCTCCTGGTTGTGTATTATGGCTAATTTCAAAGCTCCTTTTCCTTGAGATGATGTTGCACGAATGGATGCCTATAACACATCAAATCACCCTTTATTTATAGCCAATAAAGGGGCTCCAACGAATTAGTGAAGAGACACATCTATTGGCTAAATTTTACTTCAAGCCTACATGATTTGAAAACTAATAATTATTTGCCAACTTCAAAAATGCATTTCTCCACTTCTACAACTCGAAATTCAATGATTCTCGAAGCGTTAGATTCTCCTTTCCGCCCTCTATCGTCTCATGTCATCACATGTAGAAATGTG
The DNA here is from genome assembly GCA_000404065.3 of Pinus taeda. Lineage (NCBI taxonomy): Eukaryota > Viridiplantae > Streptophyta > Pinopsida > Pinales > Pinaceae > Pinus > Pinus taeda. The sequence continues at coordinate 21,131 of APFE030003177.1, forward strand.
CTTTCAGAATTGCCCCAAACATGATTGGGTGCAAAACCTCAAGCTTGGGTTCTAAGCCCACAAGCCTACTTGCGGTGCTTTGACCTCCAACCCTCGAACACTAGAGCTTGGAGTACCTCCCAAGCTACACAAAAATCAACACATAAATGAGTGTTGGGATATGAGATGATTCTACATCGTACTTGAGCCCCAGATGAACCCTCATATGTTGAAACGCTGAGCCAGTGAGGTTGGGAGTTGGACTACTTGAGGATGTGCCCTAAGGACCTGTTACCACTCAAACTAGCAGGGGCCCTAGGAGGCGATCCTAAAGGCCAGCTGCTACGTCAAGGGCAACAATGGAGTGATAGCCCACTATCACCTCAGCTAAATCTCCCTGCTCTTTACGGACTTTCACCAATGGGAGGAGACTCAATATAAAGGGAATCACTAGATGAATGAGTCAATAAAAGGATGAGGAGTGATTCCTAAGGCCTATTCACAAGAGAGACTCAACTGTATGGTTTGCTTGCTTGAGAACCAAGGTATAAGGCTCCCTAGGGAGGGCCAAGGGGATTTCAAGGGCTAGGGTTTGAAGATAAGACTTGTAAGGAAGACACCTAGTGCTAGAAATCCTTGAGAAAATTTGGTTTCCAAGTGGTCTTTGTGAAATTAATTTCAATAGGTTGTGGGACCACACGAGACCAAGTGGACCCAAAATTAGGTCAAGGGGATGGAATTGATCAACCAAAGGTGTGTTTGACCTAATTGAGGGGGAGAAGGGGATCAAGGGAGAAATTTTCAGTGATTTTGATGCAATGATCCCAATGACGTCACTAGCCAAGGGAAACCAAGGGCAGGAACCTATCTCGGAGCTAGGGCTTGAAATAACTCAAGATCCCACTGTTGGAATTGCTTCAAATTTGGATGGCCTCTAGAAGACACAACATAGCAGTTGTGGGCAAGAAATCGAACTTTTTGGATGGGTGAATCGTGAGAAAATCGATGCCCTAGGTCACCTATGGAGGCTAGGTCTAGAAAGGAAGAGAGAGAGGTGAGAAAAATATGTTTTGAGTGATCACATATGGAGGATTAGTACCTTATCCTTTGGGAGAGATGGAGTCAAGGAGACTTTAATATTTGGAATGGATTCACGTAGTAAAGGAGGCCTTAAAAATAACTTTGCATGGCATTAGGGCATGAGAACAATTGCTTCAAGGTCTTTATACTTCGATTTGCAATATTTGATGACTTATCAAAATAGAATTTTGACACAAAATATCTCTAGGAATATTCACTTATTCATACATGGCCCATGACATGATGCGACGCTATAAAAGATCAAATTTCCACAATTTTGCATTATAAAAGCAGTAAATTTCGGCCTAGTATAGCGAAAATCCTAGCAACATGCATGCGACAAAAGAAAATAACAAGTATAGCATTAAAAGAGTACTTACATGCAATGTGGAAAAAGTCAAAGTCGGGATTAAATCGACAAAGGTCCAAAAATTGAAAAAGTCGTTAAAGTCCGGGAAGTTTTTAAAAAAGTCCGCAAAAATACAAAAATATTCATTTTTTAAAAAATCTAGACTTTTTCAATAAAATCCCGATTTTTTCAAAAAAAAATTAAAAATTTGTTAAAAAAAACTACCTCATTCACGATTTTTTGGAAAAAGTCTCGATTTAATCCCGACATTTTCCACTGGAAAAAAAATCGCGTTTTGGGGATTTAATCCCGACTTTTTCCACACTGCAAAGTTACATGTAAGAAAGAGTATATCCAATCATCAACATATGCCAATAGTGAAGCTCCAAGACAAAATGAAAGAGAGATCCAAACATCAAAATTCATCCATTCATCCAAACTCGTCCTCCAAGAAGGATAGCGAAAATCTTACAAGAGAAGATAACTGAATCCGAGTGATAATCTAAAATGAATCATCTCACTTCTATTTATACACTCTCTAATGAATTTGATATAGCTAAATTCGCCTAATTGAGCCCCTCAAATAAAATAATGTGCATAATAACAATATTTTTTGTGACAAGCCCACCAAATAGCTCAATAATGTAAAGATAAGCCTCTCAAGAGAGTTGAATGATCAACAAAGTAAGTCGTTGGGCCTCTGAAGAGGCCTAATAAAGTCCAAGGGTTGCCATGATGTAGAAATGAACTCCAAGCATAATGGACAAGGGGTGGCCCCTTGTTTTCCAAGCAAGAATCTGTGGTGCTCCCAAGTGGGCGTGGAGGCACAAGGACATCCTCATGGGTCTCCAAGTGGATCGAAAATGCTTGTAGACCATCTATAACGACTAGGATGTTGATCTAAGATCTCCCTCTACAGCGGGAGACATCCTCTAGACCCCAGAACATTTGTTAAGTGTATGGTGCAAGTGTGGAGTCGGTTGGGCATGGTGAACCAAGTGTATCATCCTCATCCAAAAAGGTGGAACACGAGCAATCAATAATTGGTGTTGGGGATCCATGAAGTAATATTTGCTATGGTGGAGGCCCATGGCTCTCAATGCTCACCCTACAAGTGCCAATGTGGCCCTCTAGAGGGCTAGGACCCCGTATAGGGAGACCAAGCCCCAAATGAAAATCCACCTGCAATCCTACAAAAGATCCAATGTGTCCCCTTGCCCTCCAATACAACAAGTAATTAGCATACTCAAGTAATAAAGCTTACAAGTCATGGGATCAATGGGGCACTTCATCTTGGCATGCCCTTCCATAGTGGGCTTTGGCATGCACAAGTGTCTCCGAGCTCAATAGGGGGTTAACCAAGGATCCTATTAAGTGGTTTCAACCTCTAAAGTGTGTGAAATGTCCATGGTACATCCTTTAAGTGGTAGATGGCAAATTATATAATAATAGAATTGAGTAAGGATTAGGGGAATCATCCAGACCACATGTCAAGGTGCAAGGGTAGCTATAATAAGGGAAGCCCACACCTGGGTATATGAGTGTAGGAGGGAGCAAATCGTGGTACATGAGTTACCCCGACCTTTGTTTTTCCACCCTTCTTCATATGCCTTTTTCCTTTAATAAATTTTTCTTCATAACTGCTTAGAGCTCCAGGGGATGGAGAGCATGATGTGTAATATGTCGCAGTGGTTACCCCCTTGAGGTGGGGCAGTTCACCGCTCACCAGGGGTTGGGACAATCATGGGTTCCTTAATGATAAAGGGATCTCATCTAGGGCCCATAGGAACCAAGGTGATGGCCATGGATAAGGGGTAGAGCTTATGTTTGGCTTTTGCACACACGCTAAATTTGTATGTCTCGGCTATCTTTTGCATTTTGTGGTGCATTTCCTGTTGAGAATGGTCAAATTATGCTTTTTCTTTTCTTTTTAGCTGCATCAACCTCTGGGGCATCGTTCCAGACCTGACACAAGGTGTGGACAAGGGGAAAGGGAGGCTAACCCTATGTGGACCCAATGGACACATATGGACCCGAATGGGAAAATAGATGAATGGGGCTAACATGAGTGGAACAGGAGTGATGTTGGTGGTATCGGGAAGCGAGACCACGCAACCAAAATTGGGCTTTCCCATGTAGTGCCAACCCAAAAGCCAAATGGTCAGTAAAAGAGATCCCACAGGATTAGGATACAAGGGTAACCACAAAATCAGGCAGTGGAGACAAGAATACAAGCCTAACCCACTCTTTCTGCTGAATTCCCCCATCAATTCATGCCCAAAAGTGCCCATGACAAGTATGGAAAATTACTCAACTATACCAATGAAAAGCCATACATTTGGGGTCGCGAGGCCCACCTTCAAACATACATTCATAACAGATGGGCGAGGGACGACATGGCTAGCTTAGGTGGCGGAGAAAATGGCACATTAATCTATCTGGGGGGTGCAAGAGGTTGTTGGCTACCAGTTGATCCATCTAGGAGAAAAAAATTATCCTGTGCATACTACCCATAGATGGTGGGTAACAAATGGCTACAACTGGTACATGAGCTCTCAAAAAAGTGCATGAAGCCACTCGAACAGGAGGTCATGAGAACACCAACAATCTCTTGCTACCATAGACCTGTTACCTACACATATCAAAGACCAACCACACGAGGCAGCATGTTTTTGTGGTGTCTTATGATCACCCATGCTTAGTATTAGGCCATAAAATCAACAAGGAAGTAAAGTGCAAGTTTAATCTAAATGCAACTAATCTATCATGAAAATATCATATGATGTTAGTTCTTAATGAGAAAATGAGCATGCAATGCATCCTACCCTAACATGCATATAGTGCAATGCCCATGTTAAATGTAATCATGAAGCCAGTGCAACCAACATACTATCAAATCAATATACACCTGCCCGCATATATGATTACTTGTGTAGAAAATCCCAACGTGAATGGAGACAATCACATGGAGGGTGAAGTGGGTGGGAGGTGGAAAAATATGATTTCCATGTGAGGTAAGAGGAAACCACATGAGAAGGAAAATAAGTCAATCCAGAAGTGTGGGGCTTTTCCTCTAAGTACACAATGGTGGAATGAATGATCACCCTTAAGAACTCCCTATCACAATCACTGCTCATAATATTATGCTTCGTAGGTGTCGAAAGGTCATGATGGGAAGAGAAAGGAGACTTGGGGTACGGAAGGGAACAATCTATTGGTTGATCAATGGAGTGATTGAATTCACAATCCTCGGGGTATGAGGGGGAAGGAGGGATGCATCTAGTGGGTGGTTCTTCCTCAACATCATACCTAGGGTGGTGAAAGGGCCCATGGTCATTGGAGATCATATGAAAAGGAGTGAGGGAATCACTTGCGAATGACTCAAGATGATGAACGAGAGAGGGTGAAGTCTCATAATCAACTGGATTTTTCTCCTCAAAATCATAATTTAAAGGCTCAAGTGATTTGAACATAGAACCATAAGGAGGATATGTGGGATCTTTATCGATTTCATCATTGTTAGTATCAAAGATTGGGTCTTTCATAAAAGAAGAATCGATTACTTCCAATTGCCCCTCTTCATGCAAGGGAAAATAGTAATTCTCCTTCTCAAGGGTATTGATAGATGTCATCATAAATAATGCCCAAGAGAAATGGAAGACATGTCTCAACATCATCCTCGTTGTCGGTATCATAAATGGGAGCAAGATCAGATTGAGGACCAACAATTTCCCATTTACCACTTTCAATGCAGAAGTAATCTTCAATGTAATTCTCCAATGAGCTAATGGGATCACGTTTCCCAAGGTTCTCAAAAGGAAAGTCATTAGGAGGAACATCCTTGAGAAAGGTAAGGTCAGCCTCAACTTCACTTTTCATAGCCTCATCTTCCCCAACACGTGTCCACAAAATCATCCCCCTTTTCGTTATGCAGACCCAAGGAGGACTCATCTTTTTGCTCATTATTTAAGTTCCCAAGGTCCTCTCCAACTTCTTTAGATTGATTCCATTCCTCACTTTGATGATGATCATGCACACTTGAACTTTCTTCAATGTCACCTTAACCATCCAATTGATTACCTTTTGTGGGGCTTTGCGAGTGATTGTAATAATTGTCATTGATTAGGTTAGTCAGAATATTTAAAGCACAGGTTAGGATAACAAAGTCAAGGAGACAACTAGGATCCTTCTCATAGGCACACCTCATTATGTTGAGTTGCACTTGTGTTGACCTATGAAACCTGAGCATGAATTTCTTATCCATATCTTCCAATAAATCTTGGTAGAACTCTGCATATTTATCCACATTCTTTTGCAGTTCTTGAATGTCTTGGCCATTGAGTTTTACAAATGAAGAACCAAGATTAATCTCTCTTTTACAATAGTCCATTTCTTATGATTTTGCATATTAGGATTATAATGGAGTCGCTAAAGTGAATTCAATTGCTTTGATAGATGCTTGCTTGACCCTACAAGCATTAAATTTGAAACTCAATGAAGAACTAGGGCTTCATTCTTCCAATGGAGTCGCCAATATGATACGTCAATATGTCATATGGGGAACAAAACACACGTTTGGCATCCCCGACAACGGTGCCAAAATGTTACCGCTCAAACTAGCAAGGGTCCTCAGAGGGGATCCTAAAGGGTAGTTGCTAGGTCAAGGGCAACAATGGAGCGATAACCCACTGTCACCTCAGCTAAGGCTCCCTGCTCTTTACAGACTTTCACCGATGGGAGGAGACCCAGTATAAAGGGAATCACTAGATGAATGAGAAAATGAATGATGAGGAGTGATTCCTAAGGCCTATTCACAAGAGAGACTCAATTGTATGGTTTGCTTGCTTGAGAAGCAAGGTATAAAGCTCCCTAGGAAGGGCCAAGGGGATTTCAAAGGCTAGGGTTTGAGAATAAGACTTGTAAGTAAGATACCTAGTCCTAGAAATCCTTGTGATATAATAATGGAATGTAGTGGGGATCAGGGGAATCATCCAGACCACAAGAGTAGCTATAATAAGGGAAGCCCACACCTAGGTATATGAGTGTAGGAGGGAGCAAATTGTGATACATGAGTTACCCCGACCTTTGTTTTTCCACCCTTCTTCATATGTCTTTTGCCTTTGATTGATTTTTTTCATAACTGCTTGGGGCTCCAGGGGATGGAAAGCATGATGTGTAATATGTAGTAGTGCATACCCCCTTGAGGTGGGTGGTTCATCGCCCACCACGGGTTGGGATAATCATGGATTCCTTAATGATAGAGGAGTCTCCTCTAGGGCCCATAGGAACCAGGGTGATGGCCATGGATAAGGGGTAGAGCTCATGTTTGGCTTTTGCCCAAGCGCTAAATTTGTATGTCCCAGCCATCTTTTGCATTTTGTGATACATTTCCTGTTGAGAGTGGTCAGATTATGCTTTTTCTTTTCTTTTTAGCTACATCAACCTCCGAGACATTATTCCAGGCCCGGCCCAAGGTGTGGACAAGGGGAGGAGGAGGCTAACTGTTAAATTATGGTATGTTCTATGCTTAGAGCAGTGTACTTATTTTCTTCTTATTAACCACTGATTAGCAATCACATATACATTAAGTAAAGTACAGATAGAACATTAAACGATCAACAGAAAACAAGCCAAGACAAGAGACACAAGATGTGGCGACTAGCCAGGGACAAACCCCAATGCAGGGAAACCCTTTGATCAAATCTTCTTTTATCTTCAATAGTTCAGCAAAAAGAAAATAGTACAAAATCAGAATTCTGTAATTTTATATCAGCAGCAGCAAACCCTAAATCAGCGAAGTCAAACTTAGTCAAACGAGATGAAATTGACCTCCAATATGCTTGGTCAACTAGTCTTCGAACAGCCTAAAGAATCAGCCCTTAAACAGCCCCAAATACACAGTCAAACTGCAGTTGGTTGAAGTCAACCTACTGCCCCAAACTAGGGTAGTCAACATTGGTCAAACCTGAGGTCAGATTGCCTCAATTTTTGTGCCAAAAAATGTGGCCTGCTTAGGAGAAGCGGCCACACCAAAACCGCACTCTTCTAAGGTCAACATTGGTCAAAGAGACCTTCAGCAGCTTCTGCGTCCTCCCTCCCACGTGTGAGCTGCTCCTTGTGTAACCCAAAGCTAAGGAGAGAGAGAGAAGAAATGAGTGAGATGAGATGATAATAAAATGAATCAACCTCACTTGTATTTATATGATTCACTAGGCATGTGTGCCACACATTTAACTGTTGGCCGACTTTGACAATTTGTGAAGTAAATACAAATAAATTCATCTCCATAAATACTTGTCGGAATCGGATGATCTTTAGATCAATCCTACACCTCTCGACAAGGGGAATATAGGAAGAATATCAGTTGCCATAAATAAGATGACCCACATGGATTTTGGCCCTAGTTGCCAATTTTAACACTCCCTCTCAACTAGGGAGAACTCCATCTGCTAATCTGTCTGACCGTCAGTACTGTCCAAGCGATCAAATGCACTGCCTTGCGCTACTGGCTCTACTCTGCTCTGCTCTGCTGAACCATGAAGAAGAAGAAATGATCGAGGATATATCATACCATCTTCCACTAACCCGAAGTCAATCTCAGAGTGTGTAATACCACTCTCGCTGATCCCAGATCAATGGAGGTCATCCTAGCATAGGGAGTACGATAGATACAATGATGTGTCCATCAATAGTACTACTAATGGTCCCTAACCCCATTTCCCTACTCATTGATCAGATGAGAAGTACTTCCCATGAGTCCCAGACTGCAGGGGTAGGATGCCTCGATAGGAAAACTAATCATCCTGTCCACAAGAGAACAAATCATCCTGTCCAATAGTTGTCTTCGCAAGAGAACTAATCATCCTATCCACAGTCACCATGGGAGAACTAATCATCCTGGCCCACAGGAGAACTAATCATCATGTCGTACAGTCGCCACGAGAGAACTAATCATCATGTCGTACAGTCGCCACGAGAGAACTAATCATCCTAGCCCACATGTGAACTAATCATCCTGTCCTACAATCGCCACGGGGTGTCACAGGGGACGGTTGAACCTTTCACCCTGTACATAGTGCACCACCAAGGGATGGTGAGTCACCTTGTGGTTGCATGTCACTCCAAGAAGTACCCCACGCCTCCCCGGAGATCCCAGAGCTCAATATATGCATCATACACGACCCTCATAAGAGGGTCTCTCAAAGACACCAAGTCATTCTCGGAAAGTCAGGAATTTGACCTTTCCTAGGGGCTTCGTCAAAATGTCGGCAACCTATTCATCTATACCAATATGTTGGAGCCTTATTGTTGCCCACTGTACCATACCTCAGATATAGTGGTACCTGATATCGATGTGCTTGGAGCGACCATGAAATACGGGATTCTTTGATAAATGAATCCCGCTCTGGTTGTCACACAAGATCACGGTAGTATCCAATGTCAATCCAAATAGCTCACTGAAGAGGTTCCGCAACCAGACCGCCTCACAAGAGGCCATACTAGCAGCAATGTACTTTGCCTCGATGGTGCTCAAAGCCACCGACTTCTGCTTCCTGCTCATCCAGGATATCGAGGCAGATCCCAAAGAGAAACAGCACCCGGAAGTGCTCTTTTGGTCCACCACACTGCCTGCCCAATCAGCATCGGTATATCCAAGTAGTCTCACATCTCCGACAGTGTATCTCAACCCATGAGTAATTGTACCACGAAGATATCTCAACAAATTCTTGGCACCAATCCAATGTGTGTGGTGAGGCTCAACCATATGTTGACTCAACCTGTTGACTGCAAAGAATATATCCGGACGGGAGTTCACCAAGAACATCAATGCTCGTACGAGTTGACGATACTCAGTAGCATTTTGTAAAACAGGTCCGGCAGCACTACCACTTAACTTCTTGAAGTCAAGCTCCATCGGGGTAGTCACGGGCTTGCAGTCCACCATACCGAATCTCTCCTATATTTTCACCACATATTTTCCTTGAGATAGGAAAATCTCCCCTAGTTTCTACCAAACTTCCAATCCTAGGAAATAATGCATCAGTCCTAGGCCTTTCATCTCGAACTCGGAAGCCAACTCCCTCTTACATTTGAGAATGAGAGGGCCTGCACCTGTTAGAAACAGGTCGTCAACGTACAGCACCAGTATGAGAGGTTTGTCATCTTCAACCTTAAAGTAAAGGTTAGGGTTGGCTTCACTCCTAGTGAATCCCAGCTTCATCAAATAGCTATCGATCCTCTCATACCATGCTCGGGGTGCCTGCTTCAGCCCATAGAGGGCTTTCTTCAACCTGCATGCGTGAGATTCCCGATCATGAATCTCAAATCCTTCAGGTTGTTCCACATAGACTTCCTCTTTGATTGAACCATGCAAAAATGTGGTCTTGACATCCATCTGATGTTGGTTCCATCCTTGTGAAGCAGCAAGGGCTATGATCAAGCGAATGGTGGTATATTAGGCAATAGGCGCAAATATCTTGTCCTAGTCTAGACCTTCCTTCTGAGAGAAGCCAAGAGCGACAAAACGAGCCTTATACTTTTCAGCACTTCCATCAACTGCATGCTTTATCTTGTAAAGCCATTTCGAAATGACAACTGCTTTGTCCTAGGGTCTGGGGACCACATCCCAGACATCGTTTTTCATGATGGACTCATATTCCTCAATCATAGCATCCTTACATACTTGATGCTTAACAGCTTCTGCAAATGATGAAGGTTCATTTTGGATGATCGTGCTCATGATGGTCAAGTATCCCTGATACCTGGTCAGCATCTTACTTTCCCGAAAAGTCCCTCTGGGTGCAATGTGTCCTTCAGCATCATCCAGTGTCCCCCTAAGTGATACGAATTGGATCCATAAAACATTGTCAAGAACCATCACTATATCAGGTCGGAGCAAATCTCTAAGGAAATCCAAAACAGCAATCAAAATCACCTTGAACCAGTGGCAATAGCAACCAGTGTGGAACGACGAGGACCTCGGTCAAAGCGCGCTGACCGAGGCCCATGGAGATTGTGCGGGAAGCAAAATTAACCCCTGGGAGCCCCAAATCGGGAAACAGAGGTGGATTTTGATGTGCGATTCGCGCATCGCTGGGCAAACAAGGCCAAAATGGAGGAAGCCTTAAGCACTCGGACGCATGGCGAACCGGAGAACCACAGGCGAAAAGGCAAAAGCGCTAAAAGGACAAAGGCGGGGCCCACACTCTGGAAATCGGCAGTATTGATCGGAGCGCCCTCAAACGGTAAACGGTTTTGGAGAAAGCAGAGCGATCCCACTCAACGATTGACACGTGGCGGCGGAAGTGAGAGAAAACCGCCGTTGAACGCGAGTTATCGGTCGAGCAAGTCAACCGTGCTGGACGTGCGTACAACGTTGGATCTGGGGAATCCAGATCGAACGGCTGAGATTGCGCCCGATGGAGGAAGCGGAATCGATGAAGGATTAAGCCACGTTTGTAAAGATTTGAGGTCCGTTTGACTACCACGGTGGAAGAAAGACTTCATCCACGATGAAACTGAAGAAATGAACCGACAAAGTAGGCTAGCGCTATTTAAAGGAGGACATGTGGCCACTTCCTGAGCGTTCATGCTGACGCCGAACAAGGAACTTCAAGCGCAGCTGCAGAAGGTGAATCAACAAAGGCGGAAGAGGAACCGAACATGCATGAGTTAAAATGGCTAAAAGCCATGGACAACGAAATAGAATACATAATTGAACACTGAGAGACAAACACCAAAGAAGACGGCAATAAAGCAACAGCAAAAAGAGACAGAGGGTCGAGCTGACCAGCGGCAGTGTCGAGCACCAGAGCTTGAGAGATTCAAGCCATCCCATAGAGGAATCTGTCCGGGCTGAGCACCACGTTGGGCTCTTGCCACTGTAGACCAAAAGGTCACCGAGCTGGTAGGGAGAAGAAGAGTCTGTGTACTCCAGTGGCTTGGGAAATCCAAGAACCACCGTGCCAAGCAAAACCTGCGTCAGGAGAACTCACATTGAGTCCCTATATTGTAATTCTTTGCTTAAGGGCACAATAAAACAAGGCCACCACTGAAAGTTGGACCGGAGATGTAGCCCAGGAGAACAGGGTAAACTCCTTATTAAAATTCTTGTGTCTTTATGTTTGCTTACTGTATTTCTCTGTGTCTTTCCATTTTAAATCTCTGTGTATTGGCAATCTGATCGATCCGTTGTTTCAATAACACAGAACACACACCAGCACATGAGTCTGTAATACCTTTGTTTAATAAATCTTTAAGTGATGTCACTCATAGGGTGAATATCAGATCAAGTGGTATCAGAACTCAAGGCTGTAAGGTTAGACAAGCTTGTGTTGGTTTAGCTGTGAATGCTCACTAGATCAAAGCTCAAATTAGGAGAAGGAGAGTTGGTGGAAACTGACCCTGAAATTGGGAGAGTCTATCCTCGAAAGACAATGTCAAAGCAAGGTTCTATGGGGCCAAACCCTCAGTTCATAGAGAGTTTCCTAGCTATAAAGTCTATGGTAGAAGAAATGTATAGGGACTTTAAAAAGCATAAGGATGAAGATTCATCAGGCTCGTAGCAAGATAAAGAAGAGGATGAATCTCATTCCCATGAACACTCAAAAGGGAAAAGGAAAGAAGAAAGCTTTCCCACACCTCCTAATAGCCCTGTGCATAATAAGAAAGCATCTTTGATCAAGCTAGATGTTAAATTTGACTTGCCTATATATGATGGAGACTTGAATGCTGAAAAGTTGGACAATTGGATTAAACAAATTGTTGTGTATTAGTACAGAACATTGATTCAGACAAGAGCAAAATTCAGCTAGCAAGCCTACGCCTAGGAGGCACTGCCTTGGTTTGGTGGGAACGCAGAACCCAAGCTGACATGAAAAGACATGGCAAGACCATCTCTGTCTGAAGTGAATTTGTTTCTGCAATCAAGAAATAGTTCTATCCATTGGTCTACATGCAACAAGCCATGATGAGTTGGTAAACTCTTCGGCAATTGAAAGGGCAAAGTGTGCAAGGGTACAGTCAAGAATTCAGAAAGAGAGCATTGATGTTGGGTATCTCATTAGACTCGCCAAAAACTCTTTTTAAGTACATTGGTGGTCTACACAACTACATGAGGCATACCATCCTCATGTTTAATCCCACTAGTATAGATGATGTATTTGTACAAGCTACTCATCTAGAAGCTAGAGGAAAGAATGGCAATCCAGAAGTTGGGGGACCGTCCCAACCCATTGTAAGCAAGAGCAAGGAGAAAAGAAAGCAAAAGTGGAAAGCAAGGAAGGCTAACACTGCACAGAAAAGCAAAGCTTCATGCACTTGCTGTAAAAAGGAGGGGCATGATGAAGAGCACTGTTGGATTCTGCATCCAGAGTTGAGACATAAGAAGTCCGAGGGCAAGAAGAAGAAAATTGTTGCAATTATTCAGAAAGATTTGTGGTCAGACTCGGGAGGTGAAACAAGTATAAAAGGTAAGAATTCTGAAGCATCTACTAGTAATTCTGCTCAATCTATTATTGATGAAGAACATGAGAGA
>APFE030003177.1:34470-46479 GCA_000404065.3 Pinus taeda
ATACTTTGTAAGAGCTCATAAGCTCAAGAATAATTATACTCTCATAAATTCAGGGCAGATGAAAAGAATGACAAATTCATGCAAACAATTCTTACTAATGGTTGTAAAGGAAAAGAAACCTGATAAAACCAATGTATTTGAGGGTTGTAATGCTAAACAGCAAACTGATATAGAAAAGATTGTTTCAGAGTATGATGTTTTGTTTCGGGAACCTAAAGGTTTGCCACCCAAAAAGGAAATAGTACATGATATTATTTTGCAGCAAGATGTTCCATTGCCTAACATTGGAATGTACAAGTTGTCTGCTTTAGAGAATGCTGAAATCAAGAAGCAGGTGCACGAGTTGCTCGAGAAGGGCTTCATCAGGCCTAGCACATCACCATGTGGGTCACCAATCGTTTTGGTGAGAAAGAAAGATGGCTCGTGGAGAATGTGCATTGATTACCGAGCACTGAATAAGATAACAATCAAAAATTGTTATCCCCTTCCTCGCATAGATGATCTTTTCGATTAATTGAAGGAAGTTGTTTATTTCACCAAGCTGGATTTGCACAATGGATATCATCAGGTCAAAGTTGCAGAGCAAGATGCATGGAAGATTGCTTTCAAAACAAAGCAGAGATTGTACGAGTGGCTGGTTATGCCTTTTGGCTTAACCAATGCTCTTGCTACTTTCATGAGATTAATAAATGATGTACTCAGGCCTTTTCTTGATGATTTTGTTATTGTGTATCTGGATGACATTCTGATTTTTAGTAAAATGTTGGAAGAACACTTAGAGCATGTTAAGCAGACATTAGATGTTTTGAAAAGAGAAAAACTTTATGTTCAACTCTCAAAATGTGAATTTGGCAAAACATCTCTAAATTATTTGGGTCATATAGTAGGGGGTGGTGAATTGAAATTAGATCCCTCTAAAGTGGCAGTCATTATAAATTGGCCTAAACCCAAGTCTGCTACAGAAGTGAGAATCTTCTAAGGAGCAGCACAATATTGGAGGAAGTTCATTTCTAACTTTTCTTCAATTGCAGCTCCCTTACATGCTTTAACAGGATTGAATAAGGTGTTTCAGTGGGAGGGCAAACATCAGAAAGCCTTCGACACCTTGAAAGAAAAAATTAGTACAGCACCTGTACTAGCACTGTCAGCTCTACAAAGACCATTTGAGGTCCAAACTAATGCCAGTGACTATGCTATGGGAGCAGTGTTGACACAGCACGGTAAACCCATATGTTATCATTCTGAGACTTTTAATTTTGCAGTAGTTAACTATCCTACATATGATAAAGAATTGTATGCATTAGTTCAGAGTGTGAAAAAGTGGAAACATTACTTAATGGGCAAAGAGACAGTAAAAAAATAAAAAAACATGTTCAACCATTCAATATTACACTCCCAAATAAGTTGCAACAATCAAACATTAACAGAATGGATGGGTTTTCTACAACAGTTTCATTTAGTCATCAGATATAAAAAGGGCATACACAACAAAGTTGCAAACATGTTATCTAGACCCATTATAAATGCATCTACCATACTTAAGCATAACTCTGCGCTACATGAAAGCTACATAGAACAATATGCTCAGGATATGGACTTTAAAGATGTATATGCAACTTTGAGTCAAGACAAAAGAGTAGAAAAACTAGATTATCATATAAAGGACCGACTCTTATATCATTGTGGGAAACTCTGCATTCCACAAACTGAGAGGATAAAGATAATAAGGGAAGCACACACTTCTCTGATATCAGGTCACTTTGGGGTAAGTAAAACAGTTGTGCAGCCGCAAAGGTTCTGTTATTGGCCGAAAATGAATGAGACAGTTTCTAGATATGTAAAAGGATGTGCTATGTGTGCTAAAAGCAAGCCCAGCTACATAAAACTAGGCTTGTACACTCCATTGCCAATTCCTTCTCACCCTTGGGAAAGTGTGTCCATGGATTTTGTTGGAAGACTACCTAAATCTAGGAAAGGTCATGATTATCTATATGTTGTTGTGGATAGGTTCAGCAAAATGTGTATTTTGATACCCTGTAGTAAACAGATTATAGTTGAACAAACTGCAAAATTGTTCTTTGAAAATGTATGGATTCATTTTGGATTGCCCACTTCCATTATATCTGATCGAGACACCCAATTTGTGGGGAAGTTTTGGTCGAGTCTGTGGGAACTGATGGACACCAAATTAAGGAAGAGCACAGCGTTTCATCCACAAACAGATGGCCAGACAGAA
The DNA here is from genome assembly GCA_000404065.3 of Pinus taeda. Taxonomy (NCBI): domain Eukaryota; kingdom Viridiplantae; phylum Streptophyta; class Pinopsida; order Pinales; family Pinaceae; genus Pinus; species Pinus taeda. The sequence goes on from APFE030003177.1 coordinate 36,707, forward strand.
GTAGTAAACAGGACGGTGATCCAGTTACTGAGAGGGTATTGCGGCAAACATCCTAAGCTTTGGGATGAACACTTGTGTTATGTGCAACATGCTTACAACAGAGCCAAACACTCTTCTACACAGAGATCTCCTTTTGAGACCTGTTTTGGATTCACACCAAGGCCCCCTTTGGATTTTGTCTTTGGTAAAGATACCATGGTTGATGGACACAGTGATGTGGACAAGGCAACTAGGTTCATTGAACAAATCCAGAAGATCCACCAGGCAGTACAGGAACAGTTGGAAAAGAGCCAGGCAAAGTACAAGGCTAGGCATGATAAGCATGGGATGGAGCATGGTTTTCAAGTTGGAGACCAAGTCTAGTTTTATATCAGCAAGGACAGGATGCAAGGTGAAGGTAAAAAGCTAAAGCCTATCAGGTATGGACCTTTTAGGATACTTGAGAAAATTGGTGAAAATGCTTTTCGCCTTGATCTACCAGCATACATGCACATCTACTCAGTCGTAAATGTCGATTGCTTGAGATTGTTTGAACCTTCGATGATTGAGGATCCTGAAGAGCAAAGTCAATTGCCTTCTATTGATGACCTGCTAACCTAAGTATCTCAATGAGTCGCAGGAAGATACAGTGTTGGACAGGAAAGTGAGGACAACACGCAGGGGAGATATTGAGTACCTCAGGATTGGGCTCAAAGGTTCAAAGCCAAGCAGTGCAAAGTGGATTGAAATTGGACAAGTGAGAAAACAATATCCTCACTTAGTCGACACTTGAAAACCAACTTTCGGTGGTCCAAAAGCTTTTTTAGTGGGAAGGCCGTGATCCGAATTGGATCCATAAAAGACTGTCAAGAACCATGACTGTATCAGGTCAGAGCAAATCTCTAAGGAAATCCAAAACAGCGATCAAAAACACCCTGAACCAATGGCAATAGCAGCCAGCGTGGAACGACGAGGACCTCAGTCAAAGCGTGCTGACCGAGGCCCATGGAGAGTGCGCGGGAAGCAAAATTAACCACTAGGAGCCCCGGATCGAGAAACAGAGGTGGATTTTAATGAGCGATTAGCAGCGATTAGTGCTTCAGCGCGATTAGCGGCGATTAGCACTTCAGCGCTAATCGCGCATCGCTGGGCAAACAGGGCCAAAATGGAGGAAGCCTTAAGCACTCAAACGCATGGCAAACTGGAGAACCGCGGGCAAAAAGGCAAAAGCGCTAAAAGGACAAAGGTGGGGCCCGCACTCTGGAAACCGACAGTATTGATCGGAGCGCCCTCAAACAGTAAACGGTTTTGGAGAAAGCAGAGTGATCCCACTCAACGATTGACGCGTGGCGGCGGAGGTGAGAGAAAATCGTTGTTGATCACGCGTTATCGGTCGAGCAGGTCAATCACGCGAGACATGCGTACAACGTTGGATCTGGGGAATCCAGATCAGACGACTGAGATTGCGCCCGATGGAGGAAGCGGAATCGATGAAGGATTAAGCCATGTATGTAAAGATTTGAGGTTCGTTTGACCGCCACGGTGGAAGAAAGACTTCATCCACGATGAAACTGAAGAAATGAACCGACGAAGCAGGCTGGCACTATTTAGAGGACACGTGGCCACTTCCCGAGCGTTCATGCTGACGCCGAACAGGGAACTTCAAGCGCAGCTGCAAAAGGTGAATCGACAGAGGCGGAAGAGGAACCGAACGGGCATGAGTTCGAATGGCTAAAAGCCATGAACAGCGAAACAAAATACACAGTTGAACACTGAGAGGCAGACACCAGAGAAGAAGGCAATAAAGCAACAGCAGAAAGAGACAGAGGGCCGAGCTAACCAATGGCAACGTCGAGCACCAGAGCTTGAGAGATTCAAGCCATCCCATAGAGGAATCTGTCCGGGTTGAGCACCACGTTGGGCTCTTGCCACTGTAGACCAGAAGGTCACCGAGCTGGTAGGGAGAAGAAGAGTTTGTGTACTCCAGTGGCTTGGGGAATCCAAGAACCACCCTGCCAAGCAAAACCTGCTTCAGGAGAACTCACATTGAGTCCCTGTATTGTAATCCTCTGCTTAAGGGCACAATAAAACAAGGTCACCACTGAAAGCTAGACGGGAGATGTAGCCCAGGAGAACAGGGTGAACTCCTTATTAAAATTCTTGTGTCTTTATGTTTGCTTACTGTATTTCTCTATGTCTTTCCATTTTAAATGTCTATGTATTGGCAATCTGATCGATTCGTTGTTTCAATAACACAGAACACACACCAGCACATGAGTCTGTAATACCTTTGTTTAATAAATCTTTAACTGATGTCACTCATAGGTTGAATATCAGATCACTAAGCCATGAAGCCTTCTTCCTAGAAGAGGAAGGCTCTTGCGGAGGGGGATCAATAGGATCCATAGGTTCTTCCACATCGGGCATCATCTTATCTTCCTTTTCCTTTGGTTCCTTGGTGTCAGCTTCTTTAGATCCCCTTTGAGTAGGAAGATTGTCAACTTTGCTAAGAGCCATATCTTCGTCAGAGGTGACATCATGGCTAATCTCGATTTCCCTTTGACTAGCGACAAAGATTCTATAGACCTTAGTATTTTCGCTATAGCCCACGAAGATTCCTTTCTTTCCAAATGCACACAATTTATTCCTTCTCTCCTTCGGCACATGAAAATATACAGGACTTCCAAAAATTCTAAAATGAGATACGTCAGGTTTCTTACCAGTGAACATCTCTTTGGGAGTCCTGGAACCCAATGCTTGGTGAGGGCATTGGTTTTGCACATATACGGCAGTAACCGCAGCTTCGGCCCATAGAAACTTCAGAGGTCTTTGATCATGGAGCATAGCACGGACAGCTTCCACAATCGTACGATTCTTCCTTTCTGCCACACCGTTCTGCTCAGGAGTATATGGTGTTGTAGTCTCCCTCTTAATGGCAGCCTCTTTGCAAAATTCATGGAACTCACTAGATTCATACTCAGTCCTTAAGATCTTGACTTTCTTTTCGGTTTGATTTTTGATCAAGGCTTTGAAGTGACAAAACCAAGTGAACACTTGATCCTTCTTTTTCAAGAAGTATATCCAAGTCTTGCGAGAATAGTCATCTGTAAAAGTGAGGTACTATAAATATCCTCCCAAGGAGTTCATAGGCATCATACCAGATATGTCTAAGTGAACCAACTACAATATATTGGAGGTCTTGCTTTGGCTTGAGGGGAATGATCCCCTTTTGAGCTTCCCTTTCGCACATCCAGGACATACACCTTCTTGCTCTACTCGGAACTCGGGCATCCCTGACACCATTTGTCTTGCATTAGGTAGAGCTTTATAATGAAGGTGAGCAAACCTTCGATGCCATAGTTCGGATTGAAGTGATGTGTCACAAGACATGACACCCAGCAGACTTCCTCCCCCCGATATAATGAATAGACTCGAAACCACAAGAGTGAAAGCTTCTTTAAAATTCTTTTTCCATACACGTACCTTGCCATCGATGAAGGTGACCTTGTAGCCTTTGTCTTCCATTGCCGAAACGGACACCAAGTTCTTTTTTGAGATCAGGTACATATAGGACTTCTTGCAAATGAATTGTATTACCCTGATTCAATTGAAGAGTGACATTCCCTACGCCTTTCACGGGATATTTTGCATTATCCCCGAGAACAATTTCCAGGTTGGTCTCCTTCTCTATTAGATTAGAGAGAGCTTCTTTGAAACCAGTGAAGTGCCTTGAGGCACCACTATCAATAAGCCAATTTCCCAGCGAGTCCAAGGCAGCAGTAGTAGAGAGGGCCGCTAGTAGACAATATTCATCTTGCTTATTGTTAACAACGTTAAATTCATACCTGGAGTTTCTTGCTTTCTTGAAGGGTTGTCCTCTTCCTTGATTTCCGGCATTTCTTTTACCTCTGCCATTGGACCTGCCATTCCTTTGATTGCCTTGAGAGTGATTTTGATCATCGTCATGGTGTGAGTCCCTCTTATCAGGGCACTCCCTCGCATAGTGGCCCATTTTGTTGCAATTGTAACATCGTCCTTTTCTTCCACCCTTCTGTCCAGCCTTTCCTTTGGATTTAGCCCCAGAATTGTTTCTTCTTTTAGCATGAGAAGAAAAGGCAGAGGGATTGCCTTTAAGTGCGGGCATTTCTTGCTCTTCCATCCTTGTTTCTTCTTGAATACATCTAGCCATCAATTCCTCAAATCCTGGGATGACATTATTGTTGAGAAGAGTAGTCTTGAATATATACCATTCAGTGAGCAGTCCACCAAGAGTTGTGATAGTCATTTCCCTGTCAGGAACTATTTCCCGGATAGATAGGAGATCATTCTTGATCTCGGTGATCCTTAAGAAATATGCTTGCATACTCTCATCTTTGCCCTTCTTAATTTCCTTCAGCTTATTTCTAAGAAACAAAACTTGATTTGCATCATTAACTTTAAATAAACTCACCAGTCTATCGTAGATTTCCTTGGAGGTGGTCAGCTCGAAAACATAGGCCACCAGGCAGTTGTTGATAGAGTCCCAGATGATATTCTTTGCTTTGACTTATCCCTTGGTCCACTTGCTTTTGGTAGCAGGGGATGCATTTGATGGAGGCGCAACAATATTGCCTCTCACATGGTCCAACACTTCTTGATCTTCTAAAGTCAAATCGAGAGACATCTTCCATCAGTGATAGTTAGACTTCTCACGGAGATTGTCTTTGGCAGGGAAGAGTGTTGAGAACCCCATGTAGTTTTTAGGATAGCCTTGCCAACCTTCGGTGATTGCTCTTGCTCTTGCCTTGCTTGGGTTTGTCTTCACCTTAGCTCTGATACCATGTTAAATTATGGTATGTTCTATGCTTAGAGCAGTTTACTTCTTTTCTTCTTATTAACCACTGATTAGCAATCACATATACATTAAGTAAAGTGCAGATAGAACATTAAACGATCGACAGAAAACAAGCCAAGACAAGAGACACAAGATGTGGCGACTAGCCAAGGACATACGCCAATGCGGGGAAACCCTTTGATCAAATCTTCTTTTATCTTCAATAGTTCAGCAAAGAAAAAATAGTACAAAATCAGAATTCTGTAATTTTATATCAGCAACAGCAAACCCTAAATCAGCAAAGTCAAACTTAGTCAAACGAGATGAAATTGACCTCCAATATGCTTGGTTAATTTCCCGATCAACTAGTCTTCGAACAGCCTGAAGAATCAGCCCTTAAAGAGCCCCAAATACACAGTGAAACTGCAGTTGACTGAAGTCAACCTGCTGCCCCAAACTAGGGTAGTCAACAATGGTCAAACTTGAGGTCAGATTGCCTCGATTTTCATGCCAAAAAATGCGGCCTGCTTAGGAGAAGCAACCACACCAAAACCGCACTCTTCTAAGGTCAACGTTGGTCAAAGAGACCTTCAGCAGCTTCTACGTCCTCCTTGCCCTATTGCGTCCTCCTTCCCACGTCTGAGCTGCTCCTTGTGTAAACCAAAGCTAAGGAGAAAGAGAGAAGAAATGAGTGAGATGAGATGATAATAAAATGAATCAACCTCACTTGTCTTTATATGATTCACTAGGCATGTGTGCCACACATTTAACTGCTGACCGACCTTGACAATTTGTCAAGTAAATACAAATAAATTCATCTCCATAAATACTTGTCAGAATTGGATGATCTTTAGATCAATCCTACACCTCTCGACAAGGGGAATCTAGGAAAAATATCAGCTGCCATAAATAAGATGACCCACATGGAGTTTGGCCCTAGTTGCCAATTTTAACACTAACCCTATGTGGACCCCGCAGACACATGTGAACGCGGATGGGAAAATAGATGAATGGGGCTAAAATGAGTGGAACAGGAGTGATGTAGATGGTATCAGGAAGTAGGACCACGCAACCAAAATTGGGATTTCCCATGTAGTGTCAACCCAAAAGCCAAATGGTCAGTAAAGGAGATCCCATGGGACTAGGATACAAGGGTAACCACGAAATCGGGCAGTGGAGACAAGAATACAAGCCTAACCCAGTCTTTCCGCCAAATCCCCTCATCAATTTATGCCCAAAAGTGCCCATGACAAGTAAGGAAAATTACTCAACTATACTAATGAAAAGCCATACATTTGGGGTTGTGAAGTCCACTTTCCAACATACGTTCATAACAGATGGGCGAGGGACCACATGGTTGAGTTAGGTGGCGGAGAAACCAGCACATTGAGCTATCTAGAGATTGTTGCCTACCAAATGAGGACCATCTAGGAGAAAAAAATTTCTTGTGCATATGACCCACAGATGGTGGGTAACAGGACCTAGGTCACCCCCAAGTTGGCCTTGACACCATTTCGTGGATGTTTTTTTTGGAGCCCAGATGATGGTTGGCTATCATTGAGATGACTTAGGAGGGCTTGCACATCGACTTTGGAACCCAATGTTTGCATATTACGATGCCACATCACTCCTCTTAACCCTAGAAGGGTGATGTAGGGCATGATTTGGATGAAGTCATGGTTAAGGAGGCACTTTATGAAGACATACCCATGTACTTTGAACTTTTCTTGGAGTGGGGAGCACTCATGATCCATTTTGTCGCTTGTTTACTACACCTTGAGCATTTATGGAGGATGGCGTCACCATGGAGATCATTATTTCCCACACGTGTGGGTTATTTTTGGCATATATGATATGTTCTTAAGCTGTTTTAAGGTCGGTTTGTGACCTTAGTATTGTTGAACAATTAAGCAAACTTGTTTAAGGATTTTCTTGTAAAATTATTCAAATAATGTTAGTTTTTGTAGCATCAGAGATGTTCTAGTCTCGAAACTTTGTGGAGAGACTAAAACACATGAGTTCTTCATAACCCAGAAATTATTTCTAGAAATTCCACCTAGAAGTGTCTTAGTTAGATTATTAAGCTATTTTTAAATATTTCCTAACTCTAAATTTAGGGAAAGTGGTTAATTAATCAATATTAATTGAGATAAGGTGTGAATCATCTAGAAACTCACACAGAGTGACTCTGATATGATCTTAGTCATTGATTAAGATTTAATCTTGGTCATTGGAGTCCCAACAAAAGATTATAAGAAGAAGTCGATGGGTAGATAGAGATGACACACATAGAGATTGATTTCCTTGGAGAGTTAGATTTTCCAAAGAGCAACAGTCAGTCGCAGGAAGAGTTTGAGCTTCAGAAGGGAAGCAAAGACAGAGTGTGAAAATTCCTCGAACCCGGAATCCCTACTACAGCAAATTGATGTTACTTCTCCTACTTGTTAATCCATACAAGTTATTTATTGTGTTCTACGGTAAATATCGAAGTAAATACTAATGCAACCTACACTTAACTAAATATAATATGTCGAAACAAGAAACTAAACAAGAAAAGATACAACACATGTGACACAGTTATTTTTGGACAAATGTCCTCGAAAAAAACCCAATGCGGGAAAACCGGTGCAACAGATCTAAGGGTTTTTATTATTAAGCGAAAGTTATTTCTGAATACAAACTTTGGATGCCTTGCTGGCAATCCAGTACAGAGAATATCACTCGGCAGAAGAAGTTAGTGAGATTACCTCACTCTACATTGCAAGTCCCATTTCATCTGGCAACTGAACCAACGAGTCCCCAGCTACCTCTGCACTGCCCCTACGCAGTCACTGCATGGGCTTGCATCACTGCCTTTGAGGCACTGTGTCACCTCTCTGCTGGATTGATTTGCTCTTTGGAGCTTCGACTTCAACCCTCCCGGCTCATAACATCAAACCCCCAACAAAATCTCGGACTTTTGCTTGGAAGGCACTGCGTGAGCCCTTCCTAGCTCTCTCACCCCCACTGGTCACTACACTGCCTCAGTTGCGTCTTTCTCTGCCTCTCTGTTGCATATTCCTAGCTCTGGAGAAGATCCTCCAGCCAAAACTATCTTTGCCCCTCTCTGCATAATCACCAGAAAATCATTGCGCTACTCTAGCCTCAGCAATTCGATCTGACTAATCAACTCTCTGTGTGTCTTCCATGACCCTCAAGCCTCCTTAAATAATCTTCTCATTGGCATTCAACAGCCTAGATTAGAAGCTAATCAATGGCTAAGACCATTTGTGCTTGATCCTCGTCTTCTTCTAAAAGTTACACCCACAGTTAGATTAATACCCATTAATGATTTTAATTTCCCAAGTTTAGACTTAGGGACCCATTAAAAATAAATAATTATTTTAATAAAACTGTTCCGGGTGGAATTTCCCAAAACGCTTTCTGTGTTCTTTGGAATACATGTGCCCAAGCCTCCCTGCAAAATTTGAGACTTAGAGCACATTCGATGCTACCAGAAATCAACACTCCCTCTTAGCGAGGAATGTGCTCTAACAATGCCTCCCACTGAAGCATCACCCTGACTTCATAACATCGTCCTCTACGTTGTTGATGTCTGACATGTTGTCCACCAACAACTACGTTGCTGCTGTAACTGTACTATTGCTGACACTACCACTATCAACATTGCATTTGTACTACATCCCCCTCTCAAGAGTTGCATTTGTCCTATTGTTAGCAATGCCACTGCTAACACTTCATCTCCACTGCAACTGAAAAACATCCCAAAATCTGAACAAGTGTTCAGCATAGATGCATCTCGATGTTGAAGATCTCACTGATGCTAGTCCCACATTGTCCTTTTGAAGCCATTGCATTGTTGTTGTTGCTATTGCACTGTGCTTCCCTGCACTGCCGCAACTCTGCACTACACTGCTCAGACTTGGCATTCTAGCCATCGCTCCAACACTCCTTTGCACCAACTGACGTCGGTCCATCCTGCTACTTCTGATCTGGGCTCCCGTAACAAGGAATTGATTTGAGAGGTGGGCTCCTCAAGGATCCTGCCCATTTGTAGCTCTTTCAAACTACAACTCTAAATCAGCCCACCTCCCTCCTGGAGTTATCTCAATTATCATGGCAAACTCCTCCTCCTCAACCTTCACAGGTGCAGCCTTCGGATCATGCTTCTCATCTTTTTCCTTCTTCCTAAGAGGACACTGTGTTGCATAGTGACCCATTTCACCACACCTGAAGCATTTGATCTTCAAGATGTCCTTCTTCCGCCTCCGCTACTCCTGCTGCCCCTTGGATGCAAAGGCTACATTCTCTTCCTCTTCCTTGGGCTTCGCCCACTGCTGCTGCTTCCGTGAAGCTTACACTTGACTAGATATCTCCTCAGCTCTTCCTGCTTGAGAGCTTCCCACATACTATCCCAGTCTGGCAAAGCTACCCTGCTCAGGATGCTTTGGACAAAGACTTGCCACTCTTCTAAGACTGAGTTTAGAGCCAATCTCACCATCTCGAAACCTTGAGGTGTAGACCCCATAGCTGCTAACTCGTCCCGAGTCTCTTGAAGCTTCATGAGGAACGGATCAATGCGCTCCCCCTTCTGCATCTATGCAAATCTCAGTTTCTGCTCTAAGTACATCTTCCACTGCTTGGAAGATCCTTGATACAGTGTTGCCAAGGCATCCCACGCAATGTTACTTGGGAGCGGGAGCGGAAGCGGGGAGCGGGAGCGGAAGCGGGAGCGGGAGCGACCATTTTCAAAAGCTCCCCGTTTGGGAGCGAATCCGGGAGCGATTTTTTAAAAATATATATATTTTTCATATTTTTTATTTTTGATACATATATGTCAACAAAAACATGTAGAATGATGAATTAGACATAAAAAACATAGATTGATCATTGAACCATATCACATCAATCATCTAGAAATTATAATCGTCATCAACCATGTCCACAAGATAGTAATTTTACACATATTACAACTGCAACA
>APFE030003177.1:50496-78116 GCA_000404065.3 Pinus taeda
GCTCCAAACTCTTGCTCTTGCTCCTCAACTTCTTCAAACATTCACAATGAAATGATTTTATGCCCAAAGGGCCTTTTAAAACAAAAAAAAATTATAAAATTTTAGTTTTTTTCGGGTCCGCGGAATTTTTTTCCGCCGACCCGCTCCCGGCCAGCTTAAAATCGCTCCCGGAGTGATTTTTTAAAGCCCGGGAGCAATCGGGAGCGATCGCTCCCCGATCGCTCCCGGGCTTTAAAAATCGCTCCGGGAGCGACGGAGTGGCCGCTCCCTAGGTCACTCCCGAAATCGACAGGGAGCGAAATTTTTTTGGTAGGGAGCGCGCTCCCGAAAATCACTCCCGTTCGGGAGCGATTTACGGAGCGCGCTCCCGAGCCGCTCCCGCCCGGAGCGCGCTTCGGGAGCGGGTTCGAAGGGGGGGGGCGCTCCCCGCAACTATGATCCCACGTCTCCTTAGCAGTCCCTCTGCTAGCGATGTGACATACCACATGATCCTTTACTCTATTAAGGATCATCCTCTTGGCCTTCAGTTGATCTGGACCTATGAGCTCAGCCACCACGCTGTCGACATAGGCCTTGAGAAAATGCTCATCTAGAAGGCATAACATCCTTGCCATCCAGATCACATAGCTGGATACAGTGTTGTTAAAATCGCAATAATAACGCGATATTATCGCTTTATCGCGATTTTTTCCCGAAGCCGATATTATCGCAAGTAATACTCGCGTTTTTTTATACGTGATTTTTTCGAAAAAATCGCGATTTTTTCCCAATTTATCGCTTAGGGTCGGGGCAACGTGGTTTTATAAAGGATGCTAAATGTTCGAAATGCAATTTTTATGAAAAATTATAAAAAAATTAAATAAATTAAATAAATAAATTTTGAGTGGGGCAGCTTAATGATCAAGTCTGGGCCCTAGTATTGATATATTATTCATGGTAATGTTAAATTCTTAAAGTAAAAGTGAATTCTCCTTAATCTTCATTTTCATATGGAGAAAGTAGAATTTTAGATTTCATTCAAAATCCAGCAGACTTATCAGTTTTTCAGGATTTCAAGATTGGGAGATTGTAATGTTTCCAAGTGACACCACCTGCCCGGGCTACCCCTGCCACCAGTAGAGGACGTGGTCTACCTCCTATAGCTCCTACTTCTAATTCTTCAGCTTCTAGAGCACAGCAAACTCCACTGCCAACTCCACCAGCACCAGCATCTACATCTAGAGGGAAAGGGAAAGCTATGGCATTTTCTCGCAAGAGGGGCAGAGGAAATCAATAAGATTAGACTTTAGTTATTTTCTTCATTTTATTGTATATGACATTATGACATGATGAGATACATTATTATATTTTTTGTTGATATTTTGAGGCTGAATTGGGACTCAGGAGTCAGGGCTTACTATTTAAGACATGATTCAATGCTATGTGTGATTTTAGCACTAGAAATGATATTAAACATCTTATATATTAGTTATTTTTATCATATTTATGTGTCAATGTATTTATTTTATGTTGTAGATGGTTTAGATATTAAAAAAATTGAAAAAAATGAATATTTTTGTACCAAACGATTTTTTCCTTATTATTTCCCGATAATTACGATTTTTTCCTCGCGCCGATATTATCCCGATAACGATTAATGCAACATTGGCTGGATGCCCCATCCAACCTATCCCGATCTCTCAACCCACTGGTTGCCATCTATGCCACAAAAAAGTCGAACTACTCATCTCTGTCTCTTACTTCTGCTGCTTAGGCAATAAGAAAACGGACTTCTTGGCGGGAAGTTTACTAAGGAAAAATTCCCTCACTGTGCTTCTCCTCTCTTTTCTGACGTCTTTCAGCCCAGTAATCTGCCTGCTAAAAATTGTGTCCCACCAGCTCTTCCTCACGTTGGGGCTTTGCGCTGCTCCCTCTGGCACAACAAAATTTCAGTCTGGAAGCCCTTCCTCTCACTCAGAGAGAGACTTTCCTCGAAAATTCAACCCTCCTGACTTGGACTGCTCAATCCCTCTGGGGATTCGAACTGCTGCCTCCTGCAGCTATTCGACCTCCTTCTCTATGTAGCGTTGGGTTCTCTAGCACTGTTCTTCTTGTTTCACCTGCACTACTCTAATACCATGTGAGAATTCCTCAAACCTGAAATCCCTACTACAGCAAACTGAAATTACTTCTCCTACTTGTTAATCCATACAAGTTATTTACTGTGTTCTACGGTAAATACTACTGCAGCCTTCACTTAATTAAAAATATTATGTTGAAACAAGAAACTGAACAAGAAAATATACAACACAAGTGACACAGTTATTTTTGGACAAATGTCCCTGGAAAAAAACCCAATGCGGGAAAATCGATGCAGCAGATTTGAGGGTTTTATTATTATGCAGAAGTTATTTTTGAATACAAACTCTGGATGCCTTGTTGGCAATCCAGTACAGAGAATATCACTCACAGAAGAAATTAGTGAGATTACCTCACTCTCCACTACAAGTCCCCACTAATCTGGCAGTTGAACCAACGAATCCCCGGCTACCTCTGCACTGCCCCTACGCAGTCACTGCATGGGCCTGCGTCACTGCCTTTGAGGCACTGCATCACCTCTCTGCTAGATCGATTTGCTTTTCGGAGCTTTGACCTCATCCCTCCCAGCTCAAAACATCAAATCCCCAACAAATCCTCGGACTTCTGCTTGGAAGGCACTACGCTGCTCTACGTGAGCCCTTCCTGGCTCTGTGTCACCCTCACCCTCACTGGTCACTATGCTGCCTCCTCTGTGTCTTTCTCTCCTCTCTACTGCGTATTCTTAGCTCTGGAGAAGATCCTCCAACCAAAACTATCTCTGCCCCTCTCTGCATGATCACCACGAAATCATTGTGCTGCTCTAGCCTCAACAATTCAATCTGACTGATCAACTCTCTATGTGTCTTCCAAATGACCCTCAAGCCTCCTTCAATAATCTTCTCATTGACATTCAACAACCCAGATTAGAAGTTAATCAATGGCTAAGATCATTTTTGCTTGATCCTCATCTTCTTTTAGAAGTTACACCCACAGTTAGATTAATACCCATTAATTATTTTAATTTCCTAAGTTTAGACTTAAGAACCCATTAAAAATAATTAATTATTTTAATAAAACTGTCTCAGGGTAGAATTTCCCAAAACGTTTAATGGGTTCTTTGGAATACATGTGCCCAAGCCTCCTTGCAAAATTTGAGACTTAGAGCACATCTAATGCTACCATAAATCAACACAGAGAGGGGCAGGGACAGTGAGGCCGGAGAAAGACTTTCCAAATCCAGCAAGTGCGTTGCAGAGAGGACAAGGAGCAAAAGAAGGACGAAGATCATCTTTCTCTCTCTCTCTCACTCTCTAGCTCGCACGTGTGTTTCTAGGCAGCATATTTTGGGCAAGCCAAATTTCTAGGCAAACTAGGAGGCTGAATTTTTAGGTTGCTGGACAGTTTTTGGGAGGCTGAATTTTTAGGTTTTTGGATAGTTTCTGCAAGGCCAAATTTCGGCCTAGGGTAGATTGGAGGCTTGACTTGAGGGTTGGAGACCAAGTTTCACCACAAGCTTTGTTAGTCAATTTGACCTCATAGTTGACTAGCAACATTAGATTTATCTCTTGTTGAACAAAAGAATTTCTCTACGAAAAAGGTTGTTGGGGTTTTCCCCTAAGTGGGTTTTCCCAGGGTAAATCTTGTGTTCTCTTTGTGCATTGTGATCTCTATTGTCTTTATGGTTTTATGGTTGAATTTTTGAAGTGTAATTGTTTGATGATATACTGAAATTGTTAAAAAGGAGATATATATCATTATAAGTAATTATCAGTGTTTCATAAATGTGTGCTTGTATCTATTGCACTTGAAAAATCAACACTCGGTGGCATTGGTCAAAACCTTATTCTTTAATAAATTTTCCTTCTTTTCTCTTACCTAGATATTTAGGCGTATGGCTAGGGTTTATAAAAAAATATTGCCTAAAAAGTAATTTTGTTTGATGCATCATTGTTCTTTAAATAGGAATTGCACTAAATAATTTTCTAAAAGCAAAATCTAGCATTCGTTGCATGTTAAACCCTATTTTTAGGGCTGACATCGTCATCTTTTTGCTGCTTTATGCATGTTTCAGCCATCAAAACTCCATTGAAAACTACATCACATGCCCTATTATTGAAAATCTGAAAACCCTGACTTATAACAGCGCTATAATTTGTTCAAGTGGTCTAAGGAATCAAGGATAGAGTGGCTGAACTTTGGTAATGATTACATCAGCCCTCTAAGCTCTTCTGGTACCGTATCTCGATCATTAGACCTCATCTATCACCTTAATCCATTATTAAGCCTCCCTTGTGATTGAATACCACTAAATAGCTGGAGAAACGCTGCTGAGTGACAGTGGCAGCCTATCTCTTGTTTCTCTGAGGTCTGGATCTACCTAATGAGACTTTGGATTAGACTTGCAAGATTTTGTGGTAACAGGCCCACTTCTTCAAATTCACTGAGTTGGGGAGTGTTCCTTCTTTTGAACCCCCTCTACCCAAGACTTGACTTTTTGCTTAATCAAAACATGTTGGAATCTTAATTCCTCCTGCATGTTTTTAGGGTCAGAAATTTCCAATTGTAGTAGGGAGGTGCCCCAACTGGGGGTTTGGAGATAAATGTTTTCTTGCATTTTCATTTTTGTTGCCAGTTTTTTCAGGATGTGGTTTTCAAATTCAACTTCCACCACTCTGTTTATAGGATCAGTTCTCTTGAACTTCAAACTGTTGTTTTCAGATCCAGTTTGTTCCAATCTTACCAGGTTAGCCTTAACGTGTTGTGCCCAGATGGTGAAATCATCAGAGGAGGAAAAGTTGCCAACCAGATGTGTAATTGTGGGGCTGTAGGTGGTCTGATGTCTGTTGTCCACCATACTTTTCCTGTCATTCTCCTTTGCTGGTGAGAAAGTCTGCAGTAAGCTGTTAGGCAACAAAATGATACTGGGGATCAGACTAGTCACAGCGGAAGAGGTCAGGGAAAGATAGGACAGGGAGGAGGAAACAAGGGAAAAGGGAAAAAAGAGACGAAGGGGAAAACAGAGGGGAGCTCAAGTTTGCGGTGAAGGCCATGGGAACAGGCACACAGAAGAAGAAACTACAACTCAACCATTTACCTGTTGTGCAACCACAAGAATTTTTGTTACATGCTGCTATGTGCTGAGACATGGAAAGAAAATAATCCTGTATACAAAATTCAATTGGTGGAGGTATCACCTTTACACTGTACAAGTTACAGATCCCTCTCTCTCAATCTCCACAATTCACATATCATGTATTGCTTGTTGCATAATCTTGACCCTTGACCTTTCAAATCACATGATTCTCCACTTTTCATACGACACGTGTTTCTTGACTGGAACAATTGTCCATAGATATTGACACATCCTCCTCTTAGGACGACATGTTTCCGTATATATTGACACATGCTTCTCTTAGGTCAACATTTGCTTGGAGATCTCGATACATGCCCCTCTTAACTGGACAGTGGACACTTGTCCATAGATCTTGACACATGGACACCCTAATTACAATTGGGATTTTTCTAATGGTCCTCCTGTTACTAACCTTAAAATGACCTTAATGCATTATGATCCACATAAACAATGTTGATAATTTCCAACATTTTTCATGACCCCCTAGTGTGTCCAAACTTAAGGATTTCATTTCTGTTTTTGTTATTTTCAGCTCAGAATGAGAAACCTGAAATAACCCAGAAAGGATTTGATGATAATTTGAGTCTTCCTAAGATTTCTTATTAATGCTTTTTGCTAATATTTCTATAATTTCAGATCTGAAATTCCTGAGCAAATTTAAATGAACAAGAAAAGTAATTTTGTGAAGAATGGAAACGGCTTCGATTCTCAGATACTGTTGGTGATTTTGGCAGATTTCTGTTTTGCAGGAAAAATGCTACTCCCTTGGATAAAAAAATATTTTAATAGACCCATTACTCAGAAGCAATTTTGCTCTTCCATCAAAGACTTAAGAAGAGAATGTCAGAATTTTAATAGTCAGTAAGTCACACAAAACTTATACAATCAGTAGCAAAAAGCAATTATAGCCAATAGCCATTGCAAGGGAAATTGTCTCACCTTGCAGCTCTAAGTCGGACCTTCACAAACTTGGGATCTATGTCCATAGCCTGCATGCAGTCTGAAAGTGCATCTCTGAATCTACCAACAGCCATCCGAGTGGCTGCACGGTTGCTATAGCATAGCACTGATGCCCTGATATGGCTTTCTGACTTCTCACTTGGCAAGATGCAACTTATCCCTTGAGTATAATATTCTTCAGCTTTAGAAAAATCTCCTTCTGCATATGCTTGATTCCCCCTGTTCAAATGATCAGAGTATACATAATTTTGCCAAATCTTCTAGAAACCAGAAAGAATATTCTTTAATCCATGTCATTATGAAAACACTTTAGAGTCTTGAATGCCATTCAATTATGGTAAGGCAAAGTATGTTGAGGAAATTCCTTTTCAATGTACCAAATATGTGAATTCGATCAAAATAGCAGACTAATGTAATCTCATTTCACTGTAGTGAAGGAAAGAAGAACGTTTGTACATCAAGACTAGCAAAACTAAAAGCAAAAAAAACAATAACCCACTTTCATATATACACAATAGCAAAGTCGTATACCTGAGCCGCCAACTTTCACAAGCTTGCTCTGACTCTGCACTTTCTACAGCCATAGGAAGAGCAGGTAGTTCACTTTGTGCACTCTGCTTAGGCAATACCGAGATTGACTGCGGAACTGAGGATGAATCTAAGAATCTGTCATAAGCACCAATATGTATTCTGTCTTTCTCAATTATCTGTTCATTTGATAGATTTCCTTTTGAACCTGATGCATACCCTTGCGATGCATCAGTTTGAAAAACAAATGGTTGTGAAGCAAAAAGGGATGATTCGAATGTCCCATCAGCAGCTCTGTATTTTGCATTCCCTTCCACTCTTGGACGATAATAATTTTTTGCAGCTCCTGATACTGAAGAACTTTGCCTGGAAGATGACCTAGAGGCAAGGCGACTTCTATGATTTCTTCCACTCACTCTAGCAGCGCTACTACTATTAATGCTATTATCACATTTATCAGTCTTCACCTTCTCGGGTGGAAAATTTAACAAATCATTTTCAGAAGTTGGATTAGGCATGTGCTTATCAAAGGATGAGCTTTTCCATATATTACTTGTAGCGGGAATATCACATTCTCCTTCATCTTTACCAGTCCATCTGTGCTGTTGTTCTCCTCCAATGGGCAACTCTGTGCTGTAGAAATTGTCAGCATTTATTAGTTGATCAACATCTGTTTGCAAGTTTTTATCTGCGGCCCATGGCTCTTTGCTCTCGGTGTCTTTGTCATATGGATGCAAGTTGTATTGTTTTAGATACCCAGGCTGAAAAGGACTATCCCGGAGAACAGAAAACTTTTCTAAGTCTGGCATACTATCGTAGTTAACAGAAGCATTTTCAGTTGCCATTTCCATGCACCGAGAAGAATCACTCAACTTCCTCCCAGTATGATAGGTTCGATAAGCAATGTTATCGATGTTAGAACCTTGCACAATTTTTATCTCTTTTTTCTTCCTAGTATGATGACCCTTACTTGCTCCTTTATCTGCTCCAAATTGAAACATATGATTCACGGTTGAAGATGACCTATCTACAGAATGCAATAACTCGTCTCTTCTTAATGTCGAATCATCGGATGAAGTGGTCCTATTAATTCCTTCACTGCTATGTATTTCATCGGTTGCAGCTTGGTTATCTATGCCTTCATCAGCTGCTCCGTAAAAGGCAGGGGATGTGGCATGGCTAGACTCACAGGAGATAGACTGTTCAACAAAGGAACTCGTTTTTACTCTGTCCTTCTCTCTGCTCACCGAATCCACCCTTACCCTTCCTACTGCATTCGATTCAAAAACAGGACTTTGTCTGATATCTAATGACTCCCTAATACCTCTACTTCTATGCCCAGAAATAGGTCTTCCAGTAGCAACTAAATCGTCAGACACAAGATCGCCACTGTTTTTCAAGCCACATGATGAATACATGGCGGGTATAAATCCTTGATCAATGTTATCAGTCCGAAACTCTTTTGCATTTTCAGCAGTCACAGTGGACGTCGAGTCGGGTAAACCGAGAACAGAGGTCTTCTGCTCACTATTGCTTTCATAAGAAAATGAATGAAAAGTTCCCATCGTTTCCTTGTGGTTGAGCGTCTCTTCTCTCCCTCCAAGTCCACCGACCACACCAGTGGAATTTGCCTCGCCGTTTCCCACGCCTGAGGCAATATCAGTGAATCCAGTGCTAGAGAAATACTTACCACCATCAACATCATCATCGCTACTATCATCATACTTGTCGTTTCTATTAAATTTTTCATCTGCAGAGGTCTGTCTATGTAAAGGTCTCCAGTTCTGCAAACGATGCACCAAATCATCCTCATTCTTTGATTTTTTGAAATGGTCATAGAGGAATTTATCAGAGCCTTTGCGTTGATGATCCACCGGCTGAAATGGATAACTGGAGGGTTGATCTTGAGCTGACGATACAACTTTGCCTGATCTTTTTACGCTCTTTGCAGCCCTAGCCTTCGCGCCCTTACTTTTGCCATTATTGTGTTTGTTTAAAGCACCCATTGAATCGAACAAGAAGGCATCAAAGGAAGAAATGTGGCTGCGGCCACTGTTTTCTGAGGGCGCCTCAGACTCATATAAAGGACCGCATTTTGTTCCATATAAAGATGAAGAAAATGCGAATTCATTAGTACCGATTGTTGCAGATTTCGATGATGCTGATGATGAAAGAAATGAAAATTGGGCGCCAGTGATCCGATCGCCCGCGCCGAATTCGAATCTGGGGCTGTTCCAGTTCCTGCTCCCGAACGAAGGTGCAGGCGAAGGCGATGGCGATGGCGATGACGCTGGGGTTGTCTGAAACCTTGATCTGCTATTCTTGGAAGAATCCATGGAATTCAATTGCAGTCAGGGGAAATGTGGAAAAAGAGAAACCGACTTTCTGGACTAGTTTCTGTAAGGTGATATGTAACAGATGGATGACTGCAAGTTGGTAAAGCATGTCTCTTAATTCAAATGAGTGCAAAAAAAATGAATAAATAAGAAAAAAGAAAAACAAAATAAAGTGAAGTTGTGAAGAATGAAAGAATATGTCTTTGGAATGAATGATGGACAGGTAAAAGATATTTTAATGTATGGATTCTTTGCTTGGAACTTTGAGGTGATGATTATTTTAAAAATAGAAGTTTCTTTATTCAAAATTTTGAGGTCTATAATTATTTTATAAATAGATTTTATTTATTCTAAATTTTGTCAATGTTTCGGTTAGTTTGATTACATCTCTTGTTTTATTGCATAATTTTGTTATATATATTATTTTTATTATAAATATATATTATAATTTTGTTTTATATATATATATATATAATAATTAAGAAAGGTTATTTGCTTATGCGCATGTTTTATTTAAATGTATTAGTTTACTTTATTACGATGTCAATAAAGTTTTTATGTCTTAATTTAATTTATGTATTTATGTTTTGAAATTAGTTTTAAAATATTTTTACTATTAAAAGAAATTTTATTAAGATTTGAATTTAGAGAGGGAAACTTTTTCATTTTTTTTTATTTCATTATATGTTTGTGTGAAAAATGGGGTAGTAAGTTAAACGGTTTTGATTTTGATTGTGGGAAAAATTCATAATTAAGTGTGGTTGAGTTAAAGGAGTCTTGGGATAAGTGGCTTTTTGGGAAGCTTTCATTATGGAGTCTTGGGATGGGTGATCTCTTGGGAAGGCTTGATTACAGAGTTTTGGGATCGGTGGCCTCTTGGGAAGTATTGATTACTCGGTGCAAGCCCCAAAAGTGATGATTGATGATATCCAATGTATTTATCTAGTATTAATCTTACTTCTTCACCCTTGTAAGCATCACCAAATGCAACGAGTGCTTGTGGAATATTTAAATGCAAGCCCCACATATGATGATTGATGATATGTAATTTATTTATCGAGTATCAATCTTACTTCTTCACCCTTGTAAGCATCACCAAATGCAACGAGTGCTTGTGGAATATTTAAGTGTAAACCCCAAAGGTGATGATTGATGATATGCAATTTATTTATCTAGTATCAATCATACTTTTTCACTCTTGCAAGCATCACCAAATGCAACTATAGAATTTTGTAGAACTTTTTCTACAGATCAGTTAGCTCCGATACCATGTAGAAATTTCCCACCTGTAGATCCCCTGGTAATACAATATACTAAAGCAAAACACTTGATCTACTTCTACAAACAATTTAGCGGAAGCTTAATCAACCATGAGCAACATCAATAAGAACACATATAACTGATAAGAAGAAATCAAACACACATAACACAGAAGATATAACCAGGGGAAAGCAGTAGCCTAAAACCCCATCTTTGTATTATCATACAAGTGGAAATATGTCTGGAGTACACAAAGCCTTAGCTCAGAAGCTATCCAGCTCTCAGTACAATCCCTTTGCTACTCATAGACAGTCAAAGGCTTCTCACAAACCTTCTCCTCTGCCCTCCAAGCGTCCTATTTCTATGCACATTTTTCCTGGGTCCTCCAGCTGCAACCTATGTGATTCTCACCTCGCACACAACATTGACCTCTGAAATAATTGCACGAACCTGAAGGAGATAAATCCTTCTCATGGATGAGCTTCCTTTATAGGAAAAAATTCATCCAACTGATAGTACATTGTCCCTTCTTTGATCTCAACTAGGTCTCTGTCTGAACTGACATGCATCAGTTATCCATGAGTGAATACTCAGTTATCTAAAAATAACAGTTGTCACATGCATGCAAGCATCAACAAACTGTATCTCATTAATTTAACAACTTCTTAAATTAATCTAACTGAACTTGACTAAGTTAAACTAAGTCAATTGATCCTCTCAATATAGAACTCATCCTTAATTCCTCAATCAGTGGAGCAAACCAAGGACTCATTCCCCAATCAGTGGAGAAATTATTGCATGTTCTCACAAAGACTTCAAGTTTGATTTTCCTTAACTAATTAACTCATGGAGAATTCATTAATTAATTAATATTCAAACTGCTGGTAAGACCAAATTCGAATTTTACTTCCTATTTTAGACCAGGGACTGTCTAAAAATAGGAATCCAACTTGAACTGCTAAAAATAGAACTTCTATTTTTAGCACTTTCATTTTTCATTCCCTGTTGCTAAATCCAGCATTGGTACCCAAACTACTATTTTTAGCAATGTTATTTTTAGCACTTCTATTTTTAGCATTTCTTGTTGCCGTTTTTCAACACTCCCTTTCAACAAAAAGGTTTGAACTTGAACCCAATCCTGTAACTATGGAATGTTTTGCATGCAACACATCTACCAAGTGTGGTTGCTCCAGCAACTCTTGGAACAAAAAAAACTCCCAACTGACCTCTTTGTTGGGCTAGAAACATACTCTAATGCTGAAGCTCTACCTGCTACTGACAAGTGCTCCCTCTCTGACCTCTGCGCTACTGCAACATCTCCATGCATCTCGCATCATTGCACCCTTCTCTGTCCTACCCTGCACTATGCAACACACTTGTGCCTCTCGCATTGTTGCAGCCTGCATGCTTTGCGCTGTCCTGGGATTCCTTGCACTGTAGCTCTCTCTGCCGCTCCCTCCACATATGTCTCTACCCAATCAGTCAGTTCCTGCTACTCCACATCGGGGCTCCCATAGCAAGGTCTCATCCAAGAGGTTGGGTACCTCAAGGATCCTGCCCCTCCTCCACAGGACGATCACTTCACATCGCCCCACCTCCTACCTGGAGGTATGGCTGCATGTGATCCCTCTGCCCACCTGGCTTGAAGTTTCCCCCTACTGGAGGTCTCTGCATGAGTAGATGTCTCTACTTGATCTCCTCTCAGCTTCCCCTATTGTGGCTGCTCCACAACCTCCTGAAGTTGCTACACCAATTGTGGTTCCTCCACAATTGTCTAAGACTTCTTCTGGCGCTACATGTTGAGAGGTAATATACTCTCCTTCTCAACCACCAAGTATCTAACCTCAAGGCTTTGCATGCATCTTGTACCTCAAGTAAATATAGATTCTTAGCTAGCACACTAATCTATTTCCACTTTCCTGCCGTCACGAAATTTTCTAGAAAAAGAGTTGATTTTAAATCAGCGATATCTCCCTCATCCAAACTCCGATTCAGATGACTTTTTTATTGGGGTATTTTTCCGCAAGGGATCCAAATATGCTATTTATTTCTGAAAATTTTGTACAGAAATTTTCAAATCTGCTCTGCAAACTCTCGGCCCAAAACTCAAAACTTTGAAATCTCCTCTCAGTATACTATTCTCTCCTTGATCACCTGTGCTCCAATACCATGTAGAAATTTGTAGAAATTTTCTACAAATCAGCTAGCTCTGATACCATGTAGAAATTGCCCACTTGTAGATCACCTAGTAATGCAATGTACTAAAACAAAACACTTGATCTACTTCTATAAAAAAATTAGTGGAAGCTTAATATCCCATGAGCAACATCAATAAGAACACGTATAACTAATAAGAATAAATCAAACACACATAACACAAAAGATATAACCAGGAGAAAGCACCAGCCTAAAACCCCATCTCTGTATTATCATACAAATGGAAATATGTCCGGATTACACAAGGCCTTAGCTCGGAAGCTATCAAGCTCTCAGTACAATCCCTTTGCTACTCATAGACAGTCAAAGGCTTCTTACAAACCTTCTCCTCTGCCCTCCAAGCCTCCTGTTTCTATGCACAGTTTTCCTAGGTCCTCTAGGTGCAACCTGTGTGATTCTCACCTCACACACAACACTGACCTCTGAAATAACTGCACAAACCTGAAGGACATAAATCCTTCTCATGGATGAGCTTCCTTTATAGGAAAAAAATTCATCCAACTGATAGTACATTGTCCCTTCTTTAATCTCAACTGGGTCTCTGTCTGAACTGACATGCATCAGTTATCCATGAGTGAATACTCAATTATCTAAAAATAACAGTTGTCACATGCATGCAAGCATCAACAAATTGTATCTCATTAATTTAACAACTTGTTAAATTAATCTAACTGAACTTGACTAAGTTAAACTAAGTCAACTGATCCTCTCAATATAGAACTCATTCTTAATTCCTCAATCAGTGGAGCAAATCAAGGACACATTCCCCAATCAGTTGAGAGATTATTGCATGTTCTCACAAAGACTTCAAGTTTGATTTTCCTTAACTAATTAACTCATGGAGAATTAATTAATTAATATTCAAATTGCTATAAGACCAAATTCGAATTTTACTTCCTATTTTAGACCAGGGACTGTTTAAAAATAGGAATCCAACTTGAACTGCTAAAAATAGAACTTCTATTTTTAGCACTTCCATTTTTCATTCCCTGTTGCTCAATCCAGCACTGGTACCCAAACTATTATTTTTAGCAATGCTATTTTTAGCACTTCTATTTTTAGCATTTCTTGTTGCCATTTTTCAACAGCAACGAGTGTTTGTGGAATATTTAACATCAAGGGTTGATCACTTGATGCAATGAGTGTTATGTGGACTATTCAAAATCATGAGAAATTTGTTCAGCTGAGACTAATACTCATCGATATGGTCATAATTTAATGAATTACTATACACAGTTAATCCCATGGATGTGGTCATATTTTAATGACTTACTTCACAAAGTTAATCGTGAAATGATATACAAGCTAAGTGGGCTTGATTTGTGGGAAAAACTCCATAGTTTAGTGTTTTTTAGCCACATGAGTCTTTGGATGGGTGGCTTCTTGGGAAGTCCTAGTTATCAATTGCAAGGATGTTATGTGATTTATTCCATTAGTATCAATCCCTCTTCTTCACTCTTGCAAGCATCACCAAATGCAACGAGTGCTTATGGAATATTTAACATCAAGAGTTGATCACTTGATGCAATGAGTGCTATGTGGACTATTCAAAATCATGAGAAATTTGCTCAATTGAGACTAATACTCATCGATATGGTCATAATTTAATGAATTACTATGCACAGTTAATCACATGGATGTGGTCATATTTTAATGACTTACTCCACAAAGTTAATCGTGAAATGATATACGAGCTAAGTGGGGCTTGATTTGTGGGGAAAACTCCATAGTTAAATGTATTTGAGCCACATAAGTCTTTGGATGGGTGGCCTCTTAGGAAGTCCTAGTTATCAAGTGCAAAAATGTTATGTGATTTATTTCATTAGTATCAATCCCTCTTCTTCACTCTTATAAACATCTTATGAAGCAATAAATCTTATATAAACTATTCAAAATCATAAAAAATTTGGTAAATTAAAACTAATACTATTACAATAGTCATAATTTACTAACTTACTTTACATAGTTAATCTTAAAATGATCTCCCCCGAATGTGGGTGGCAGATGAAAATTCAATGTGGATACGACCCCGGCCTGGCAGGTGGCCGAGCCACATGGTAGTCTGCGCTTTCCCCTGTGGGAATTTAAGGCAGGCCTCTGCCCCTCGGCCGGCAACATTAACTCACTATGTGGATTGAGACATCCCCTGCAAGCATACAAATATGGAGCCAAGCCCTCTGCAATCCTCCATTCTGCCTCTGAATTGCTCTTGCCACCCTACCGCAGCAGATCCAAGCTCTCAAACTACAACAGGTAGGCGTTGCAGAATTCTCTGTTGCGTTGACTTGGGCAATGGTCACCACTTCTCCTAGTCTATTCACTGCACCCTGCAAATTGAGGCCTCTGCCCCTATCTCTGGTCCTGACTTGATTCCCCCTGTTCTTTACAGTATCACCTATGTTGCTCTTGCCTCGTTCCCTGCCACTTTGGCTCACTTCTCGCTGCAGCATCCCACTCAGAGAAATATGCGTCATCGTCATCGCATGAGATGCAGGCGTGGTGGTAGTCGCGGCAAAGCCATTCATCCCCCTTCGCTGTCTCCCTCAGCTTTGACTTCCCCTTTGGCCTCCCCACCCCCCAGCCCTTCCGCTTCTCGCTTCCATGGCAGATATCCGGATACGTGTAGCGGAAGAGGACGAGCTAGCCCCTGTAAGGTTTGTCGGACTGACGTAGCCACCTAGCCTACTAATCCTATTGCTACTACCCAGTACGCTCAATTTTGTTTTCTCTGTTCCATGGATAGACTGTTAATCATTGCCACCGTCTCGATGGACTTTAGGGAGGTATTTGGCTCGTGCATGGATCCAAACCATAACCTTACGAAGAACCAAGTCCCTCCACCGCACGACAAAGTTCAGAGGGAGCCGAGCTCAAGCCATCCGCAGAAAGCCAAGGACTATCCATCCACCAGCAGACCAAAGATGTCGAGAGGCAATGCCACCAGCAAAGCCAAAGGCATTCATGTTGAAGACAGAGAGCCACAGGACACCACGAGTGGCAGGCAGGCAGAGGACACTGATTCAGACGACTATGGGTGTCCGATCGTGGAAGAGAAGCCACCGTCCTAAGACACCTAGCAATTGCATGCGACAGGTCACGTGTCAAGCTCGGTCTTTTGAGTTTTTGTTTTTATCTTTTTGCAGTGGTCAATTTTGGCAGTCTTTTTTGAATTTACTTTTTAGCCCCTACGTGGGCAGAAGGTACTCATCTTTATCTTGTTCTCGGACTAGTTTCCCCATCTGGGGCAATCTCGATTTTAAGTCGTGTTGTTTAAAATGGTCATATGGTTGACCTAGACTCGCAGAGGCTGAGGCCTCACTGTACATTATGTTTCCATTAATAAATTTGGTTTTACATAAGAAAATAAAAAATAAAAAATAAATCATCTGAAAATGATCTCTAAAAACCCTTACTTATATTGTAGTATATTAATATAATAACATATTTATAAATTAAAATTTCCTCACAGTATTATTTATTCACTTTATATTGACTACATATGTGTATAAACTATTTATCTTAAATAATTAGGAAAATGAAATTATTATGGTAGAATAAAAAAAAATATTATTATAAAAATAAATAAAAAACAATTATGAATGTCCTACTTAAACAACAAAGTAAGATATGTTTTATAGGTATGATATTAAATCGTTCATCAATTTAATACCTTAAATATCTTTAAAATATACAATATTAGGGTATCAAACTTAATTTTAAAAATATGTTATTATCGTAAAAAAAATTATAATTATGAATATCATATCAATAATAATAAATTATAGATGTATTATAAGTTACTCGATTAAATTTGATAGCAGTAATAAATTAGACATATCTTATAAATTATCATATTAAAATTGTTAATAACGTTAATATTCAAATAAGAGAGAATGTTCCCCGGATGCGGGTGTTATGTGATGCAATAATGGAGGAGGCAGCCTCATTAAATGCCAAGTGGCCGCCAGCTCGAGCCAAGTGGCCCGAAGCCTCGAGAAGGCAGTCATTCGGTCCGGCCAGCATTAATGGAGGAGGAGGGAGAATTACCGGGTGCAGGGGTATATCGGTGAGTTGCCTCGGATCGACAATGAGAGGGGTTCGGCGAGAAGGAGAGCGAAGCTCTGTTCGCAGAGAGTTCTGTCTGGTCATGCTGGTAAGTGGGGTGCCTGGTTCTTGGATGCTAGCACCAAGGGGGCACAAGCCCAAGCACAGACCTCGGCCCTCGGCTCCGGAGGCCCTGGTTTTAAGCCCGGATTTGCAGGGAATTCGTGGCTCTGTGTTGGGGGTGGAAGCATGGTATGTCGTTCAGTCCGATAGCTGCTTGGTTCACGAACGCCCTCGACCTCCAGAAGCTCTGAGTGTCGCGGCGTCTCAATCCCTCGGTGTCCTGGTTCGAGATTTGGTCCTCTGGTTCTGGTCTGCTCGGCCCTCCGGAAGCAGTTCACTCCACGCAGCTCCTGAAAGGGCTCGGCTTTCGACCAGGGTGGTAAGCAAGGCTGCCTATATTCATACTCCATCTCTCTTTCTAAATTTGGTGTGTAATTTGGTGTATAATTTGGTGTGTAAGCTGTTGCACGGGTCCAGCATCCACAATGGTGCACAACATTCGCAATCTCTGGGTAGAATTGGTTCTGTGTTGCTCACAGGATGCCACGTGAGCGGCAGCGTGGCGCTTGCAGACGGGGAGGCTCCAGAGGAGGTGCCAGAGGGCGGGCATCATCGCCACGCCCCTCAGCATCCGAGGAGGAAATCCGCTCACCCGGAGCTCGCCGAGCGCGCGGACGAGGCAGGGGAAGAGGAAGAACCATGGTGTGCCCGTTCGGGAGGCATCCGGCAACCCGCTTCCGAATCCCGTGTCGGCTGGACAATGCGGTATACTATGTCTCAGTACGCATTGAAAAATGCGATCATGCTGCTCGACCAGAAGCCCATGTAGCACCACGGCCACCCTCGCCTGTTCCAGGTCAGCGACTACAGCCTCTGGAAGCCACGGGTGCGGTGGCGGGAGAACGAGCCGGACCAAGCGAGCCTGAGAGAGACGACGCGCCATACACAGACACGAGCGCATCAGACTCAGACTCCTATGGATGCACAGTGGAGGAGGAGCAACCAGGTGCATTTATCAGTCCAGCGGTGGAGGAGCCACCAAACCCATGCACCTAGGCAAGCGGCTCGGTCGTTCGGGGCGGTATGGTTCCTCTGGGTTCAGTTTTTGGTCATCATTGTAGCTTCAATAGTCAGTCATAAGAGTCAATCTGCGTTTGTAATTTCAATTTTAAAGTCGATTTTAAAGCCTGTGTCTGTAATGTCGATTTCAAAGTCTGCGTCGGCAATGTCAAGCTAAGTCGGTCAAGTTTGGGTCTGTAAGCTCCTCTCTCACTATGGCAAGGAGTGGAAGGTTAAGTTTTGGATGGTTCTAGTCTGGGGTTCAGTTATGGATGGTTCTAGTCAGCGGACAGTTTCATAGTTCCATTTTTCTGAGGCTCAGTATAGGTCTCAGAATGTTAAAATGATCAAGTAGCCAACTCAGGGTGGCGGATGTAACTCACTGTAACTTTTTTGTAATATAATAGAATTAGTCTGATTTACACAAAAAAAAATAAAAATAAGAGAGAATGTTAATATTCAAATAAGAACCCCGGATGCGGGTGATAGGTAAGATATTTATGGAGAGGGCGGCGGCATTCATTGCCAAGTGGCCGCCTATTCAGGCCAAATGGAACGAAGGATCCCGAAGCCGTCCGGCCAGCATTAAAGGTGGCGGGATTTCAAACGCAGGCAAAGGTTTTAGGCGCAGATGGATCAGTCCGATGTCCAGAGGGGGTCATTCGGAAGGAGAGCGAAGCTCTGGTTCTCTGCAACCAGGTTTGAACTTGTTGGTGAGAGGAGAGTTCAGTCTTCGGATGTTGGCTTTGCGGGACAATGCTGCCAAGCAACAACCTCGGCCCTCGTCTCTAAAAGCCCCGGCTTCGAGCTGGACTTACCTGGTCACTCGTGGCTCAGAGTCTTGGCTCGCTTGTTGGTCTGGGTTAAAATTGTGGTCCTGGTTCGAGTTGTGTCCTGGTTCAATTTATGTCCTGGTTCAAATTAAGGTGTTCTGGTTCAAATTATCTGGTCTTAGTCTGAATTGTGGCCCTGGTTCAAGCGGTGGCCAGGTGAATTGTGGCCCTGATTCGAGTGGTGAGGCAACGCCGTCTTTTAGTGTCTGGGTTCGAGCTGTCACCCTGCAGCACACTGCTCAGTCCGGGTTCAGGGCGAGTCACTATTCAGGTCGCCTTTGGCCCTGGGTATCTCTGCGACCTCAGTGCAGACTTGGGGCTGTGGTTGAGGCGGTGGTGGTCACAAAATGCCACGAGAAAGACATCGGGGTGCCTGCAGGCGGGGTGGCTCGCGAGGCAGAGCCAGATCTCTGGCCTCTGCGCCTCATTCTTCAGAGTCTTCGGAGGGAACTCGTCCGCCACGATCCACAGAGCGCGGAAGAGGGAGAGGCAAGGGACGAACTGCGGTATGCCCGTTCGGCGGGCATTCATCAACCCGGTTCAGACACACCTGCACAATGGACAATGTCGTGTATTACGTCTCAATGCGCATTGAAAAATGTGAGCACGTTGATAGGCCAGACGACCCAGCAGCTCCAAGGCCACCATCGCCTGTTCGGGGTCAGCGACCTCAGCCTGTGGAAGCCTCGGGTGAGGTGGCGAGGAACAAAGCAGGTCCAAGTGCGCCTGATAGTGACAACGCGCCGCACACCGACTCGAGCGCATCAGAATCCTATGGTTGCCCGGTGATGGAGGAACCAGAAGGCACATTTATCCCTCCTGCGGTGGAGGAGCCTCCAAATCCTTACACCTAAGCTAGCGGCCTGGACGTTCGGGATGGTATGGTTCTCCTATGATCAGTTTGTTTCTAGAAGTCATGGCAGCGGCCAATGTCAAAACTATGAGTCAATTTTGTCTATGTCTATCTCCATATCAGAGTCTGTAATGTTTAATTCAGTCCTGGCTTTTTACATAAGCGTCTGTAATGTCTATGTCTAGGTATATGTCGGTCATGTTATGTAATTTCAGTGACGGTAAGAACCATAACAGTACTGTTAGAGTCTGCAAAACTCCTCCCTTGCGATAGCAGGGAGTGGATGATTCAGCTTTTTGAAGTTTTGAGCATGGTCATAGCTCTTGTTTGGGGTCAGCGGATAGCTCTTCGGGCTCAGTCTCAGTTTCATTGTCATCTTGTTAAGGTAGCCAACTCATGGCGGCAAATGTAACCCTCTGTACTTTTTTTTGTATTATAATAGAAATAGTCCAATTTAAAAAAAAAAAAAAAAAAAAAATAAAAAAAAAAAATAAATAAAAAAAAAAAAATAAAAAAAAAAAAAAATAAAAATGTTACTTACATCATCCCAAAGGGAATTTAGAGAATTCACAAATAATTCCAAAAATTGATTAATTTAATTACTAAATAATAATAATAATATTTAAATAAAAGAGAATGTTAATATTTAAATAAAGCAGAATGTTATTACATCATCCCAAAAGAAATTTAGGGAATTCACAATGTAATTTCAAAAAGAGTTGATTAATTCTATTACTAAAGAGTCATGTCGATAAAAACTTGTGTAAGTATATATGCATAGATTTAATCATTGTATCAAATGTACATAACAACCTAGAAGATGAAATAACAGGAATGAGGGTTGATGAGTAGCACGAAAATGGAGAACTAGGGTTTCTAACAAACCCTTCCACAGCACAGAGTCTAAGCAAACAGCTGTTGAGGCCCAAACAGAACTATCGCTAGGACAGGCTTTGTGATTTTGGACGCATAGGACAATGAACAGTCCGACGGGGGAGGCATCAATGCCTCCCCCCAAAGATTACAATCATGAAAACCCAACTGAAAGCAGAACTGAGAATGCAGAGACGCCAAAGGTACGGCCTGCGCAACAATAGGAAAAGAATGGAAAAGAAGATCTGGAATGGGAGAAGGACGATAAACATACAACATCTGGAAGACCAAAGAAAGCATCACCGTCCACATGCAAGCCCATTGCCACAGAACAGCCCAAGATCGAGCTGCCTAGTCACAAGATCAATGCACAAATACAATTTATGAATGAACATGCTCTGATCAGTAAATTCATAGGTTATTAGCCAACTGAAAAAGCTCTGCAAGGATGGATTACCTCAAAATGGAAGCCCAAAGGTCATGTAACTCTACAGCTGGACCTAAAGGCTTCTTCACAGTGATCTTCAACTGCCTTGAAGACCGGAATCGAGTTCTAGATGGAGGACCCTATTTCTTCAATGCAGTAGGTCTTTATCTACAAGACTGGGTCGAAAGATTCAACCCAGATAAGGAAGATTTCAGTTGAGCCCCAGTTTGGATCTGCATGTATTCGCTTCCACTGGAATACTGGGACGAGGACTCACTAACAGCCATCGGAAATGGATTAGGCGAGTTCATAAAGGCAACGGAGGAAACAAAGCTTCGAAGATACACATCCTACGCACGGATCTACGTTTACATGAAGCTGGGCCAAGCGTTCCCAGACTCGGTAAATCACGACAACTTTGAATGGATTCAACCCCTTGACTATGAACATATACCCTTCCGATGCAGGAGATGACATGCCCATGGACACCTCTTTCATGACTGCCCCTTAAACATGCCTCCTAAACCCACAAAAAATGGAAGCAAGTTTGATCCGGAAGGATTCACCAAGGTAGCAAGCAGAAAAAGGCATACCAAAAAACCTCCCTCAGTACCAAAAAACACTTCTCCATATTTTGATATGCCATCCTCTAGCAACAACTTTGATATTTTGACAAATCTAGAAAAGCCTGAATCAGACACACCTGTGGCAGTAAAGCCAAGCTCTGTTCCATCCACCTATCTATCCCCTACACCTATCCACTCTAAAGCCAGTCATCCATTGAATGCCAATACCTCTGATAAGCTTGCCTCAGAATCGCAACTCATCACCAACCATGTTCATAGCAAAGCCCTATGGTCCGCCAAAATTATGGACATCGATGATACACCAGTAGAACCTTCTCAGCCACTAACCCATCCAGAGGAAGGCAGTCAGCAAAGTTTAATGGAAGAAGAACCAGAAAGCTTTGATCTCGGAAAAATAGACATTTTCAGTCTAGAGCAAGCCTGCAAAAGAAAAGAGTTCGACACAATACTAGACAGACAACTGGAAAATTTGGAAGTAGTGCTCACAAGAGTGCATCAGCATAATACTTTGGGCATACAGTAAGGAGGCAAATGGGATGGGAAACATATCATCAAAGATGGGAAGAAAAGAGGTAGAAAGACAGATCTACAACGTACCATATTAATTGGGGAAATGCTAGTGGAGTCTGGAAGGTGCTCCAAGTTGACCAAATACTACCGATCTCTACCTACTAGTCAACCATGAAGCTCATCTCATGGAATGTAAGAGGACTTAATGGTCCCGGGAAGTACAGAATGTTAAAGAACATGATTCAGCAAGAACAACCATACATTGTATTCATGCAGGAAACAAAATGTAGCACCAGTACATTAGAATCCATATTATCTAAAGCCTGGGCAGGATGTCAAACGGTAACAGTCGACGCAACAGGTGCATCGGGAGGGTTAGCCATAGCATGGAACACTCAGCATATATCCTTAACAAATTTCCATGCCTCACATTATTTCATCCAAGCAATGTTCCACCTGATCGACACCAACATACATGGACATTTAACCAATGTTTACTTCCCTCAGGAGAGTACGCAAAAAATTAGGCAATTAGAAACATTGGAGATTATTAATGCTCCAAGAACTTATCCACTATGGATCATGGGAGGAGACTTCAGTATGATCACACGGCTAGAGGAAAAACTGGGAGGCAAAAGAAAGTTGGACAAAGAAAGCAATAACTTCAAAGATTACATTCAAAACAATGGTCTAATAGACTTACCTTTTGATAACGATACCTACACTTGGAACAACAAAAGAGCTGGCTCTCAGCAAATATCATCACGGTTGGATAGATTTCTAATTGCAGACAATTTTGTTCATCTTGGTGGTGATATATGCGCCTTTATCCTACCCTTAGCTGGCTCGGAAAATTGACCCATTTCTTTGCAATGGAAAAATCTCGGAAAATCTAACAGAAGACCATTCAAATTTGAAGCTTTCTGGCTTACCCACCCTGAGCTCAAAACAGTGGTCAAATCAGAGTGGGAAAGTTTCCTTCCCAATGGTGGCTCATTCATGTACCAATTCTAGCAAAGATTGAAGCATATCAAAAAACAATCAAAACTTGGAATTACACCACATTTGGAAACATCTTTCAAGAGAAAAAAGTTATTGAGCAGAGCATGAAAGAGCTAAAGTAGCGGATCATCCTAGAATGCAGAACAAAGGAACTTGCCAGACAGGAACAAATCCTACTAACACAATTAGATGAAAGAAGTAGACAAGAGGAACTGCTCTGGAGACAAAAGTCAAGAATTAGATGGCTAAGAGAAGGGGAACGAAACACCAAATTTTTTCATCACACAACTATACAAAGAAGAATGAATAATACAATCTCACGCATTCAAAACTCACAAGGAGACAAAATGGAGAAACAGGAAGACATAGAGAAAGAACTCACAAATCACTTCAAAACTGTTCATCAAGAGCCGCCCACAAACAGACAGCTTTCCATCAATGAGATACTTCAGCATATTCTTAAACTCATTACAGAGGAGCATAATCGGCTATTGCTAAGACCAGTCACCCTTACGGAGGTCGAAGAGGCATCAAATCAACTGAAAGCGGGGAAAGCGCCAGGACCTGATGGTTTTACGTCTAACTTTTACCATCACTTCTGGGACTTAATCAAAGCAGATGTCTGGAATGTGGTCAAAGAATCAAGAGTAATGCATTGGTTACTTCCTTCGCTCCATGCGACTTTCATTGCTCTCATTCCCAAAGTAGCGCAACCAAGCACACCGGAGAAGCTCAAGCCTATTGCACTCTGCAATGTCATCTACAAAATTATCTCGAAAGTCATAGCCAACCGCCTCAAACCGCTCCTCCCTCTTCTCATTTCACCAGAGAAATCTGGTTATGTTGAAGGTCGTCAAATTCTGGATGGTATTATACTGACTCATGAAACCATCCAATCCCTAAAGAAAAACAAACAGGCAGGTATGCTATTGAAAATCGACCTATCCAAAGCCTTTGATAAACTCAGCTGGACCTTCATAAAACATATGCTAACGGCCTTTGGATTTAGCCCGACCTGGGCTAGATGGATTATGACCCTAATTTCCTCCCCACTTTGTTCTGTTCTTGTCAATGGGATCCCCTCTAAACCCTACCACCCTTCCAGAGGAATCCGTCAAAGTGACCCTCTGTCCCCTTTCCTATTTATCATTATGGCTGAGGGTTTGGGTCGTCTTATAAAGCATGTCGTTTATTCTCATGATCTTAGAGGACTCCCCTATTCATGGAACCCCTGCAATTACCCATCAACAATTTGTTGATGACAATATGCTCTTTGGTCATCCTTTTGTAAGTGAGGCCTGAACCTATAAAGCTCTTTTAGATACTTTCTCAGAAGCCTATAGCACCACCATAAATACTGCCAAATCTCAAATTTATTTTTTCCATACTCCTATTTCCACCCAAAGAATCATTGCTCGAATCATTGGATTCTCTCAAGCCAAGCTTCCGTCTCAGTATTTAGGCGCCCCTCTTATAGATTCAGCCTTAAAAGCATGCTTCCTGGCATCAACTCATTGAGAAAATGGAAGTCATCTCATGTCTTGGACACACAGAACTCTCAACATGGCAAGCAGATTAGTCCTGATAAAGGCAGTCCTACAATCTATGCCCCTCTATCTCTTCTCAGTTCTCACTGCATCGAAATGGGTGTTAAAGAGAATCAAGAATCTGCAACGCAATTTCTTATGGGGTTCCACAGGACAAAACAAAAAATGGGTATTAGTAAAATGGGAAAAAGTTTGCAAGCCTAAAAAGCAAGGGTCTAGGCTTACGTGATTCGCAACTTAGCAATACTTTGATGGGGGCATAGATTTGGTGGCAATGGGTATCTTGCCCACAGAAGCCATGGGCACAACTATGGATTGCAAAGTATGCAAACAATCGACTGCAACAAGAACTAATAAGGATAACTACCACTCTCACAGGATCCCTAATTTGGAACGCAGCCAAGCAACACAGAGAGGTCATCCATCAACATAGCTTTTGGGAGATAAGGGACGGGAGGATGGCCCGCTTATGGACGGATTCATGGCAACAGAGACCCAAAATTGCAGAACTCTTACCATGCACAAATCATAATGGAAACAACATTAACTAGGAGGACAATGTAGCGCATTTCTGGACTCTCAGCACCATACAGGGCTTCAGGCAATGGAAACTGTCGAGGCAAATAACACAACAAAAAATGGAAGCTTATAACATGGAGTTACACAAAGAGCTCACCAGCAGAAGAATCAGAGTCAATCCTGGAAACGATGTACTCAGATGGGGATATACACCAAAAGGAATATACCCCACTAAAGAAGCATACCAGCTAATGTTCCAAACACAGGAACCAACAGATCCTGCTTGGAATCGTATCTAGACTGCAGGGATCTGGCCAAAAGTTTCCACCTTCATCTGGCTACTGTATCATCAAAGAATTCTCACTTGGGACAACTTAACCAAAAGATGATTTCAAGGACCATCCTACTGTCCCAACTATCAAAACAATGAAGAAACTATTTAGGACCTCATGGACTCTTGCCACATGGCCAATCAACTCTGGGAAAAACTCATTTTCAGATGTCAGTGACCTTGTAGACTTCTAGGGGATATAAAATGCACCATTCCCAATTGGACTCCAAAGCCTTATAACAGCAAAGTTCTCCATAAGCTTTGGACAATACTACCAGGCCTCCTTCTTTGGACAATTTGGAAGGAAAGAAATAAGCGAATTTTTAAGAATCACAAAACTTCCTTATAAATCATATGGACGAACTTTTGTCAGAATATCAAGGAAACTCTTGCGCTACACCAATGGACAACTGAGGACTTTCCTACCTAGCGTTAGGAACTAAGCATATGGGCTAACTAGAACATCCAGCTCCAACAGGGACAATTGAACCCCAATAGACCTAGCATTATAACCAGGCAGCTCCCACATTGTTTACACCCCCCACAAAATGTGATTAAGTTAAATTTCCACGATGCCTCCAAGGTCAACCCAGGCAAAGCAGGATATGGGGGCATATTCAGAAATCATGAGGGCCAACCCTTGCTATTTTATTTTGGTTCCATTGGATGGGATACGAACGATTCTGCAGAACTGGAAGGATTGTGGCAAGGTATGAATCTAGCTCACCAACATAATTTTCATCCCATCATTATAGAAGGGGACTCCCAAATTCTAATCAATATGGTTACTCAAATCCAACAAGGAAGCACTGCTTCAAGAGTTGCCAAAAGCTGGAGATTAATAGCCTGACTTGAACTAATAGAGAAATGGATAAAAGACAGGAGAGCAATAACTTTTATTCATGTCAAAAGGGATAGCAACAAAGTTGCAGATCTCCTGGCAAACATTGTGGTGGAACAGGACCAGATCCTACATTCCGGTATTCTCAACATTATAGATGACCACAATCAATTGCAAGCTTGCACTGCCCTGGTGCACAAGGAAGCTCAACTCCTGGATGCGGGTGTTAACTACGGCAATTAAGTTGATTAGACGGAGCGACGACGGACAGGGTAGCCACATGGCCCTCTGCAACCTTTCCAATGCCACCCTGAATGGCACTCATGGCACCTCGCAGGAGCCATTTAATGCCTGCACTAGTCGAGGCAAGGCCATAACCCACTTAACCATGGAGCTGAAGAACTTTCCTGTTATTTTGCCCCTGATTCACTGTGTTTGCCCTCCGTAGGCGGGAGAGCCAAATGAACGCACCAGCACTGGCCGCAGATGTTGGCTTGTGAGCTGCATTGGTTTGGGTAATGGCTTCCACCATTCCCACACCAACGTCTGCAATTCGGCTCACAACCTCCAGCCCTATGTAATTTTCTCGCATAGCTCTTCTATCAATTCCTCTTTTGTTCCTGTTGACTTTCTCCCTGTTCCCATAGCCACCATGGTCCACCATCGTATGTGTAGTCGACGTGGTGGCACGCGTGGTGGAAGTTCTCATTCCCCTTCTCTGCCTAGCCCCGACTCTACTTCCCCTGCCTCCTTTGCCGAAAATCACCACCAGCATAGTTTCGCAAGTCGGTACCCAGATATAAGAAGTGACAGAGGCAGAGCAGGCCTCCATAGCTCAAGCCGTGAAGCTGCTGTTGTTCGCACTGCAACCTTTCCCCTGCCTCCGCATCCTGCTCCTCACACCACCCAGTTTCGGTTTCGCATCTCTTTGAACCGCCTAGTTATAGTAGCTATTGTCTCAATCACCATTACAGAAGAGACCAAGAAGCATGTTCCCCTAGATAATTCTACGGAGGAGGCGAACAGAGCTGGCCCAAGCAGCAGGAATATGGGCAACAATGACGAGTAGGAAGCTGATGAAGGTTGGAACAGAAGGCATGGCAAAGCCATTGCTGACAGTTAGCATGTTGAGATGGGCGTTTATAGTTACACGCAGGGCTCATATAGTTGTCTGGGTGACACATCAGGTCCACATGTTGAGGCTTGCAACATGGAGGAAGGCCATCAGGCGCTGGGACATGGCGAGTCGGACAACCCGGATGACTGGGCGTGTCCAATTGTGGAGGAGCCCGCTCCGGAAGACTAAGCGCCGTGTGTCGTGCTTGCCAAGTGGAATTTCTGTCTTGTTCTTAGTTTAGTTTTTGTCCAGTCTTATGTGTCCTTTGGATAAACTGTTGGTCTAGTCAGGATAAATTGTTGGTCTTGGTAATGATCTGTTTAAATTTGTCACCCCTATGTGGATTAATTTTTGGATATATTTTGGACATATCTTTAGACTGGTTTCCCCTCTGTTGGGGCAGTCACAGACAACTATCGTGGATGTGTGTTGATTGAGGTCAAGTTCCTTTATGGCCAAGAATCATTATAATTACCTTTTTTGTATTATAATAATAGATTAATCTTACTTAGAAAGAAAAAA
>APFE030003177.1:83256-108882 GCA_000404065.3 Pinus taeda
GCGGGATGGGAAGGGGGGTCATGTGAGGGGAAGATAGGGGGGTCGGGAGAGGCCGTAGGAAAATGAGTAATCGGGGGATCAGGGGGGAAGGAGAGGTCAGATGAGGAGGGGGGACCAGAGCGGCGAAGAGGGCGACGAGGTCGGGAGTGCTTTAGGCGGGGGAAATTTTTCAGCAGATGACCTGTATGGTGACAGGCAACACAGCGAAAGGGGATTCCCCAATAATCAAGGCGCTGTTGAATGTGGAGGTTTCGCCAATCGATATCCAGAAACGCGGGATATCCACCCCGGTAAGATTTCTCAATGAGAATCCAAGAGATTCTCTTGTCCTTTTCTCCAGTGCACCAGGGGTCCACATAGACGAAACGCCCAATCGCATTCCCAATCTCCTCCATAGTTTCCTGCGACCAGAATTCGAGGGGAAGATTTGGCAGCTTCACCCAGATGAGGTTGTTGGTCGGAGTGTTACATAAGGGGTCAAAACCAAGGTACCATCGGTAGAGGGCGAGGAAACTGCGCTTGTGAACCCAAGGTTTTTTTAAGATGGCCTCGACGTCTCCAGCAGCAAGGAAGTGAAAACAGAACCATCCTTTCATCAGATTAGAGATGACTAGGGCAGTGGTCTTGACAGGCTTGTGGGATTTGTGAGGGGGGCGTCGGGGAAGAGGACGGTCTGCAGTGGCACAAGATGGTTTGATGGCCACATCGTACAGAGTATCTTGCCAGTCCGCATCATTAGAACCATTCAGCCAGGCCTGTTCCGCATCTAATGTGGCATTAATAAGAGCCTCAGTGGCGGCTGAGTCAGAGCCACCCTCCATACGTGCCAAGAGCAGTCAAGAGAATAAGAACCCGGAGAAAGAGATAAAGGCGAAATAGACCCCGAGACTGCTGGGGCAGAAAAAGGAAGGGTAGAGAGGGAATGTCAGGTGGAGAGCTGTCAGATACAGGATAGACAGCCTCGGGATGGGATAAGAAAAAACGAGACGTCAGCAGGCCGCCATTATCCAAAAAGGCAGAGGAGAACGACTAAAAATGGTAAATGTATGGCAGGTAACACGTAGAGGAGACAAGGATAGATCCAGGCGAAAATTTGAAGGAAAAAACCGGCATCGGAAAATTGGAAACCGGCACAGTAGCAGCGGGAGGGCGACGGGGGGGGGGGGCAGACTAGATGGCAGGGGGAGAGCAGCATGTGAAACAACAACAGTATAGCTGAAAGATGCACCACCAATTTCCGAGCTTGAATCTGATATCCTTACATGGTTTATAAAGAGAAAAATGCGCCTTAAGGAGCTGAAACAAATCCATGGTTAAGAAACAAAAGCATGGATTGTATAGTCCAGAGCTGTGGCAGCTAAGAACAGCCTAAAATCCTAAAAATCATATGTATAGTCCAAAGCTGTGGCAGCTAAGAACAACCTAAAATCCTAAAAGACATAACGATATCAGATGAGAAACCAGCTATGACAAACTAGATAGAGGTTAGAACCAAATAAGAAGAGTGAGAATAAGCGCAGGTGCGAGAGACGGATCTGAAACCACGCGAGAAACCACTGTGTAACGCTGTAGCTAATAGCTAAGTGAAGTAAAAGCAGAGAGATAAGGGAGAGAGTCGCCCACATGGGGGCGACAGGCGAAAGCGCCCGAAACAGTTCACCGGCAAGTCTCTCAGAATAAATAGTTGAAGCATAGGACAAGAGGTGGTGTAGCAATAAGACAGATATCAAACCTGGATATCAGACAGGTTGATGAGCGAGGGGCACCGGCAAAGGAGCGTAAAACAACTGCCTCGGGGTGGCTGGACGTGGAGAAGTCACTGGCTGGCCGCCATGGGAACGTGCTCGCATCACAGTGGTCGTCTTGGTGGTCCGCCTCCTCGCCTCCGAAATCGAACCTCTCGATTACTTGCACTATCAACTCTACAGATATAGAATTCATAAAAGAGCCGTGAGATCATTCAAAATGTTATAAAATTATATATAGTACGATAATGATATTGTAAATTGTTATATAATATAATGTTGTGTTGAATTGGTTAAATTATTTAAAAATTAAAAAATAATTATTATTAAGTTTTAGTTAATATATTGGTAGTTTACAAGTTTACCATATTTGTTATGATGAAACATATTTAAAGGTTGGAGGAAATCCACTATGGAATAGAATAGTAAGAATGTTTATTTTGAAATGAAGTTTTCTAAGTTTTAATTTAATTGTCAATAATTATTAGATAGATGGTAGGGATTTAATCTCTATAGAGTATGAAAAAATGTCATCACAAACGAGTTATGGTTTTTTAGGCATGTGGTATTGAGAAGTCATGGTATTGGCCCATGGTATTATAATAAAGCCTATTTACAAACGAAGAATCTCCATGATAAAGTAGAGATGAATATATGTGGATAAAAATATTGTTACAACGTTTTTTTAAAATATATATATATATAATATATATATAAATTAATAGTATATTAGTAATTTAAATAATGTTATGATTAATTAATTATTTGAAATTTTTCTTTTATTTTAACAATTTGAGATGTATAACAGTAAATATTTTGATACTTATCCGCATTAAAACTATTTTAATACAGGGATGCACAAATTAATTCCTTAACCACTAATTGATAATGTCAATCTCTTTTGAATCATAAAATTATAAATAATTTGTTTATATTTTTAAGTAATATCTTTAACAATAATTTTACTTAATAAATATATAATGTTAATCTCATTTTGATCATAAAATGGAAGGATTGTAAAACTCCACCTTTTCGATGCATAAAAAGGTGAACAAATATAAATCACATAAAGGTGATCTTTACACCAATAGACATGTCTATTTTGGAATAATGTTTCTAAAATTTTAATTTAATTATCAATAATTATTAAGTGGATGGTAGAGATGTAACCTTTAAGGAATGTTAAAAAAAATGTCATATGAGGAAGTGTCATATCAATATGGATTTTTGGGCATGTGATGTTGATAAGCTATGATGCTGGTCCCTGGTAATGTTTAGAACCTATTTACGGGTGTAGTTTAAATGATTATGAGAAAAAAATAGTTTTTGTTTTTTGTTTTGTTTTTGTTTTTTTTTGTTTTTTGTTTTTGTTTTTGTTTTTGTTTTTTTGTTTAACCTATTTACGGCTGTAGTTTAAATGATTATGAGAAAAAAATAGTTTTTTGTTTTTTTGTTTTGTTTTTGTTTTTGTTTTTGTTTGTGTTTTGTTTTTGTTCTTTTTGCTTTTGTTTTTTGTTTTTTTGTTTTTTTTCCAGAGCCAAACATATGATATAAAAAATCATCAGCCATTGTAAAGTCATCAGCCAAATATTTAAAACTTAAATATTGTCTGTAGAGTAGAGTTTCAAAATAGTGAGAATGTTCCTGGAAGAATGCTACAGAATTTAAAACATTGAGAATATCTAGATAAAAGGTATGTTGGAGAATAGTATAAACCAAAAAATACCACTACAGAATGACAATCCTGCCATCTTTTGAGATGTTTCCTGTAGTAAAAAAAGAGAAATACATGAAGCCATCTAGATCTTGAATGCCCAACTTGGAGAGAGAATCTAAAACACAGTTGGACTACCTGTAGATGTGGGCAGTCGTGAAGCTCTGAAACTGACACAACAGGTGACTGATCCGCTCTCGCCACCCGTGAAGGTTGGGTGGATCGAACGTCAATGTGCCCAGGAAGCCATCCATGATGGTCTTAGAATCCCCATATATGTTTTTATTCAGGGTATTCTTTAGCAGTGCGAACCAAAGTAGTCCCCAAAAGGCAATTATCTCAGCTCTGGCATTTGAGCCCCTCCCACCATTCTAGTGCAACTTGTAATATGAAAGTGCATCAATACGGAGCCAAGCCCCGCGTCCACACAGACCCCACTAGGAAGCACCATCAAAATATCCAGTCGGTAA
This sequence comes from Pinus taeda, assembly GCA_000404065.3. Classification (NCBI taxonomy): domain Eukaryota; kingdom Viridiplantae; phylum Streptophyta; class Pinopsida; order Pinales; family Pinaceae; genus Pinus; species Pinus taeda. The sequence continues at coordinate 87,186 of APFE030003177.1, forward strand.
AGCGATGTGTTGCGAAGTGAATCTTTTGGACATGTCCTGGATGTCCACACACCACAGAGACATATAGTCCAACCATGAGAGGACCTTTAAAACAATGGAGTGAGTGTTGATCGACACCCCTTGGCAAATGTAGTGGTTGTGGGCTTTCCAAATCTCCCATAAAGTGAACAGTGGGATGTAGGCCTGAAGGTCCACCCCAGATGCTCCCCATCTCAGACAGTGTTTGATAGACAGAAATGTGGTGGAAGGTAACCTGCAAAAATACAATATAATAGACAAAATGTGTAAAGTAGTTTTACATCAAATGAGAAGATGGATTACTGATTCCGCCCCCTCACGGCCGATAATGCATCAGCCCAGTCCAGAGAAGCCTCGTTTACATAAGTTGTCCCAAGTAAGGATACAATTTCTCCAAGCCAACCGCAGAAAAGTATAGTTTTGAGAGGAGCGCAGGATTTCCAGATAGGGAAAAACCAGGAGTGAGGAGAGTAAGAAGTATTAAATGTGAGAAAAAACAATAACAACTAGATAGTACCACCGAGTGTCATATGAGCTTGCCCCCCCCACCCCAAGTGAGGGAGTCACCACTAGGACAACAACAAAGACCAGCATTTCTCAGACATTGGACGAAGAGAGACCATTGTTAGGCCAAATTCCACATCAATCCAATCTGTGAAGCATCCCACCAAACTGAAAATGGTCCCTATCATTTTGATATAATTTGTGCCAATAAAAACAAACCACGCTCATGAATTGTCTCCAGTAAATGTCCCCTTGGAAAAGAATCTGCATCCACACCCAATATATTGTCCCTTCCAATCATGATCTTGTTGTCACCCCCAAAGGTCCACTTAATACGTTGAAGTAACAAATGTTTGGATTTCTTGAAACTACGCCATATATATGATCCACCTCTGATACCTACGAATCCAGATAGAGATAGGTTTGCCTTTTAAGTATTTGAGATAGGTTTCACCCCTACGGATCCAGTCAAACATAAGTTTCCATTTTAAGTATTTGAAATGAAAGATCTGATGTAATATGTCAGTGCCGAAGAGGGCTCTCCACATAGAATTTATAATAAGGGATTTGCCAAAAATAGTTGTGTTGAGAGCGTCCCACCCATTAAGGTCGCAAAGCCTAGCTATGTTAGCCCATTTAACCAAGTGAAACTTACCATTTCCCACAGAACCAGACCATAAGAAGTGAGTCATTATCTACTGAATTTCAGTAATAGCATAAGCAGGCAAAGTAAATAAGTGCATCCAATAGATGGCCAACTATTGGAGTATAGATTAGACCAATGTGAAGTGACCACCGAGAGATAGCGCCTCACGAGTCTAGTTCGTCAGCTTGTTATGAAATTTCTGGAGCAAGCAAGACCAGTCCTAGAAACAATAGTTATTAGGCCTCAGTCTATAGCCCAAGTATGTAAAACCATCCTGAAGGGGTTTGGAGTCAAACCCAAATGTAGCAACAATAATACAAATCTCATTTGTGTCTCCAAATGAATATAAGAGCACAAACTTTTTTCCATTTGCAATCAAACTAGATGCAAGACCATAACGTAGGAATAAGTGAAATAGAGTTTCCCATTGTGACAACAACAAGATGCCAAAAGTCAAAATATCATCAACGAAAAATAAGTAAGTGACGCAAACCTCACGACATATCTGAATGCCCCTGAAAGTGCCACTTGATTTAGCCAGCTGGATCTTTTGGTTGATCCCATCCATGATAAGAATGAGCAATAATGACAATAGGGAACAACCTTACCGTAATCCCTGAACCAACCTGAAGAACTCGGTAGGAAAACCATTAATGAGCACCGCCAACCAAGTATTTGATACACACGCTATGATCCACTCGATAATCTGGATTGATAGCTTATTTATGACATGCTTATTTATCTTTTATATGTTACAAAGGAAGTTTTTGGACAAGGATTATAGAGAATGCCAATAATTTCACAGGTCTTACACAACTATCAAGATTTCATAAACAATAATATAACGTCTCTACTCTTAATGGTTATCAAGGTTCATGAGAATGAGCATCAATTTATATCTCAAAGTGTAGTGATTATGGACGCTCAATAAAATAGGATAATTCAAGTTTTGGAAGCTAAATGTTCTATACTAAAAGAATATGATTTGCAACCTCAATAAAAGCTTTTATTCAAAACCTTCCAATTTCATTTTTTTTTTAATTCATCCAAAAAAATCTCCAAGAAAAAAAACAACACACCAAACTATTGACAATACAAACTCAAGAATCCACAAATCTCATCCCAATAACACTATCCAAAATAATACTCCCAACATTAATTTTAGGATTTTTTTTTTTTTACTAATAAAAACTTTGTGAAATCCAATAAAATAGATGTGAAATTTTTTGTTTTCCATAAACATATTTTTTAGGATTATTATTTTTCTTTAAAATATATTTATATATTATATTATATTCAATTATTAATCTCTTTAAATATAATTTTATTAATTTTTTATTAAAAATAAATAAGGTATTAATTAAAAAAATATAATATTTTGTAAATGTGAAGGGAAAAAAGAGCAGACAGCGTGGAAGGAATCTAACATTGGTTGAAACCTAACATAAAAGATAAAAGAGGAATACCACTAACATTTGTTGAAACCTAACATAAAAGATAAAAGAGGAATACCACTAAGTTGACTTCCATGGAGTGGATAACAACCACTAAAGTGCATAAAAAAGGCAACATCTAATGATGGCATGTTTCACCTTTTTGTTTTGTGGATTTTTAAAATTTATCATTGGCCATCACTGCGGGTCCATTTAAATTTGGGCTCAAGACATGTGTTGATGTTTAAATTTGGGCTCAAGACATGTGTTGATGTTTAAATTTGGGCTCAAGACATGTGCGGGTCCATTTAAATTTGGGCTCAAGACATGTGTTGATGTTTAAATTTGGGCTCAATACATGTGTTGATGTTATAGTATTAATGAATAAATTTTTGGGTGAATTCAAGTTATAAATAATTTAATTAATATTTATGGGTTTTGGATATATTTTGTAAAAGATTTTTGATTTGAAGTTTATTAGTTTAATTTTCAAGCCCATTAATGTATATTAAATATGTAGGGAGTTAGTTTCAAAATAAAAAAAAAATACAAATACAATTAATTAGATATTAGATATATTATTATTAATAAGTTAAATTTATTAGTGAAAATAAAAAGTTTTTATTAAAGTTAAAGGTTTTATTTTTTATTTTTTATTTTAATTTTTAATTATCTGAAAACATCGAATGAATCCAATTAATTAATAAAATAATTTTATAAACTTCTCTAATATATAAGTAAAACAAAAAAAATTTAATGTTTTTAAAATTTAGTATTAACTGTATTAATCAACCCTTCGTGAAATATAATAATATTGTAATAAAAATTGCAAGTACATTTAATTTAATCACATTCTTAAAAATAATTCTTCTAATAATTAATCTCTAATATTTTAAATATATATACAATGTTCTGAATGGGATTTATATATATATACAATATTATAGTTTCTTTTTTCACTCTATTATTAACAAAATTAGAAGGTGTATGAAATTTTTTTCTACCATTTATTTATATATATATATAATAATAATCTTACATTAATTATATTTTAATAAATAAATAAAAAAAATTTTATATTTATAAAGTTTTTTTTTTTTAATATTTTTTGATAATAAGTTTTTTCTCAATTTATTATTTATATACTTTTATTAATACAAATTAGAAATTTATATGCACAAGCCTTTTTCGAAAATTTATATATGTGTGAGAGATATGTAAGTGTTTTCATTATTTATTTTTTATAAATAATATCATTTTCATTCTTATGTATCAACTTCTTCGTCAACATTTTTCTTGCCTGATTGACATGTGGCACACCATTTGTAAAACACGTTGCTACGGTAGCACTACCATTAAGGCTTTAAACACGCCATTTAACATCTGTCTAATAACTTGATAATGACATTTGTCTACCTTTACACTATGGTGGCTCCATTTTCGGGAGTGCAACTCCATTTTTGGCAAACTGCGAATTTTCTGGTGCACAACCTAAGGAAAACTAGAGGCAGAGCAAGGTTTGAACATGCCATACAACTTTAATAGCAAAATCTTGGACTGGGACCACCAATGTTGTGAATGCCCTGCTGGAAATCCCGTATTCGAAGGTAAATACTCCAAGAGACACCCTTCTCACTGTTAAAACTGCCAAAGTTGGTGATATCAATGGAATCGAGCATGTTCTGAATGAGGTTCGGATTTTATCTCGGGTAAACCACATAAATTTGGTTCGATTGTTCGGCTGTTGTGTTGATGCAGAGGAACCCCTCTTGATCTATGAGTACATTCCCAACAAGACCTTTTTGAACATCTCTACATGACCTCCGCAGGAAGGTTCTTGGACTAGAGAACTCGCTTGAATATTTCTCTTAAAACCGCAGAAGCACTGGCTTATCTCCATTCCGCTGCCTACCCTCACTGCTTCAGTTTCCAAACCCAATGCCTCTGATATTATCCCCAACCGCTTGCATGCTAAACCCATTAGGGATTCGCTATATTTCTCCACGATCTCCCTGCAAATATACAACTTAAGTGTTTAATTCATATGAAAAAAGATTGAAATCAGTTTATAAGGCCACGCAGGGGATGGATGCAAGGTACCTCCAGTCATCGTGCTTGACAAGCCACCTGGTGTAATCACCCTAGTGAAGAGGATAAGAGAAGTAAGTGCAGAGTTCTCTCTAGTCGAGAACGACTTTCTCCTATAGATGGTTGTTCACCACAGATACTCCATGCTTTCCACCTCTCATGTCGTATTTATCTCCATTCCGCTGCCTACCCTCTAACATATCACAAATATGTCAAGTCCACAAACATCTTGCTTGACAATAAAATGATTGCCAAGGTTTCAGATTTCGGGCTATCCAATATAGCAAAGTCAGACCTGTCACATATCTCCACATGCGCTCAAGGGATAGTGGGTTATTTGGATCCCGAGTATTATAGAACTTACCCGCTCATTAGTAAAAGTGATGTGTATAGCTTCGGTGTGGTTTTGTTGGAACTGCTGACATCGCAGAAGGCCATTGATCTCTGCATGGAATCTGATGATATGAATCTGGAAGTATATGTGGTTAATATATCGAAACAGGGAAGGATCATGGATGTTGTCAATTCTTGGTTGAAGGAGAATGCTTCACAAGTTGTTATAGAAAGCACGAAGGCAGTGCTACTCTTAGCGATGAGTTATTTGTAGGAGAGGAGGCAAGAGAGGCCCACCGTGAACCTCTACCATAATTTTGTAATGTAGGCAATGCAACTAAAATTCTCGTTGTCCTTTAGCCAAACAACGGTTTGAGCTATATTGGAGTTTTGATGGCTTCATATATGAACATGGTTAGGATTTTGGATAGCTGATTTCTAGATTCACAAATTTGGTTATAACTATAAACCTGTAAAATCATGACTTCAGTATGCTTTATTTGCACCATAACGAACATAACAAATTTCTTAATTTGAAGCATATCATTATTTAAGATGCCTAAAATTGACTGTTGGAATCACGACCTTATAACCCGAAATTCTTGAAGAGGACAATGAATAGGTGTCCTTATGTTTGATATAAGAATAGGGTCAAATTGAAAATCACTTTTGTCCTTTCTAGATTCATGAATTTGGTTATAACTGTAAACCTGTAAAATCATGAGTTCAATATGTTCTATTTGCACCATTTGATTAGTTGGGATTTACTTCGGGAAATTTATTGATTTGATTTATTTTGAATGATGGATTGGAATTTATTATATAAATAATTGAGAGAAACAAAGAATAATAATTTGTATAATTTTGATTAAGGATTTATTTTATTTTGGGCAATTTATTGACTAGGTTTAGTTTGAATGATTGAATTATTATAATATTTATTATTTTGAACCAAAATACAATTATTTCAATTTAACATTTCTATCCGTCTCTCTTTGCACCTTTAGGGGAAATTGCTAGTTTTTAATTATTAATAAATTGAAATTAAATGTGTTTATTGAATTTAAATTTAGTTAAATGAGAGAACAAATTATGTTTTAAATTTAAATATTCAGAAAATATAATTTCAAAAAAACCTATATATCTTTAGACATCTCAACTCTTACTAAATCACGAGTATATTTGATTTATAGATTATTATTATTATATCTAATTATAAATTATTAGATATATTTTAAATTTTATTCATTCCCAATTAATTTTATCCTAATATAATTCTAAATCTTATTTATAATTCTCATTTATTTATTTATTTATTTTTTTATTATTTATTATTTTTTTATTTTTTTTTTTTTTTATTTTTTTTTTAAATCAACTTATTAAAACAAATTTATAATCACAATTCGTGTAGTCTAAAGAGGCGGAGGAGTTGCCCGGAAAGTTATGGAAATTCTGGTTATATTTAGAGAAAATATGGCAAGGATTTTTGTAAATCCAAGTTATTGTTGTTAAACTTCAAAATTTTAGGTGTCCTAGACGTTTTTGATGGTGCTGAATCCATTTCCACCATCAAAAACACGATTCAAATACTACCTCTACAAGATTTTTTGAAATTTTTTTGCCCGGATTCTAGCCACTTTTGGCCGTCCGAGCAATTCCTCCGCCTCGTTAAACGACTCCATCATAATTTATTAAATAAAAATTAAACAAATTATTTTTAATCAAAATCAAACTTAAACTTAATATTAATGTAATCATGTCTCGGATGCGGGTGTTTAGGCACGCATGTACTATGCAACGACCTTGGGTTGGCAAGTGGTGAGGCCACCTGGCCACCCACACTTCCACTCAGAAGCATATACAGAAAGCCACCGCCGATATTAATGGTACATTAATGAACTGCGCGGGTCGAGGCTTCATCAATTTGGTTTTTAAGACGGCCTCTTCAGACCGTCTCCCCCCCGCTCCGCCTCCTCTGAACTGCAATTGTCTCCCTGTTGCTACAGAGCCGAGCTCACGCACGACAATGGGGAGACACTCCCAAGTTCTGTGCTGCATTGAGAGGGTGGATGGTGCACATTTCTCGCAGAGTCTTCTATGTTGCCTACGGACTGGTTCTTCAGTCTTGAATCTCTGTTATGAACCGCTGATTACATGTCCTTCTATTCCCATTGACCACTCATTCTTTGGCATTGCTCCTTCTCGTCCTCGTCTGCTCAATTTTGCCTAGGTGAGCATGCCTCGTCTGCGTCATCGAATGCGCTCTAGGAGGGGCAGTAGTAGAGGAAGATCGCCCCCCCTCCTTGTCCCTCTCTAACTCGTCCCCCTCTGACTCATCCTCCCCTTCGACGGCTCATTTCTTTAGACGCTACCCAACCACTCGCAGTGGTCGGGGGTGGGCTCAGACTGCAGGTCCTCGGCTTGTTGATGCTGCTCCCCAGCCTCCTACTGCTTCTGTATCATCTCTGCAGCCTAGTCATTCTGCACAATTTCAATTTCGTTGCATGTTGGAACATCTTTGCATAATAGCGACTATCTTGGTGGCATTTAGAGAGAATCCACAATACTCTGAAGACCTAACCCGCAATACTCAGGCACGGAACACCACCAGCAAGAGAAAAGCCCCTGGAAGCAGTTCAGGGATATACAAAAGCAGTGAAGCAGCTCAGGGACGCACCAATCCAGGCCGCTTCAAGAACATGGAAGAAACTTAGAGAGACAAACAGGATGCAGAAGATGACATGGAGGCATACAGGTGTCTGATAGTGGAAGAACCTCCTCCTCCTAACGACACCTAGCTGGTCAATGCTTTTTAGGTTCTGAGTTCCGGGCTCCCAATACTATGGATCTATTCTGGTGTTTTCTTTATGCAATGTTGTTAATTTTGATGATTGTTGATGCAGGAGCATCTGATTCAGAGGAAAAATCTTCTGATTTATTCCTTAAAAAAATAAAAAAAAAAATCTACAGGCAAGGAGTGGGATCCTTAGCCTGCTGTTTTCCATGTTTTTTAGTTAGATTAGAAATAGAAGATGCCATCTTTTTAGATAGAATAAGGCATGACAAAGAAAAGCTAGGATTTTTAGGTACTGTTGCCTTGGTTTGAGTAATCGCTTTTGTAATAAAGCAGCTAGACTAGGAATGGAAAAAAATCAGCTGCTAAATAGGAAGTTTCTTCTAGAGTTAGCTTTTATGGAAAAAAACAGTGTCAATGGAATATGGAAAAAGGGCGGACCTGTGTAGGAAAAAAAGGAATTAACTATGTAATGAAAACAGGGGACGCGCTGTTGATAGTGTGTGTTTTTGGCTTGAATAGAACAGAAAGGAAATTGGTTGAAAACCGGCGGTGTCAATTTAGTTGAATGCCTGAATTTTGTATTGAATCGGTGCTTGCAATTCATGAGTTAAAACTGGTGCGAATGCTGTAGTTGTATGTTTATATATATGCCTGTGGATTTTCATTTTAACGCTGTGAAAAGACGCCTTATCCCGTGACAGTGCTTTGTATTGTGCTTTGGGATGTCAACGTTACCATTTTAAATTGAAACTGTATTTGTTATATTGGATGCGTGGAGCTGTGGGTTCATTTACCCTGCGCTGCCTTTATAACCAACCAAAACCTGTGCATAGTTAAGGCAAACAGTGATTGTATAAGTTAATCCGGTTATGTGTTGTGCGCTGTCCTCCTTAGTCCGCCCATCGATTTATCCAAACAGTAGTTTGTATTATGATATGGTTATGTGTTGATATCGCTGTGCGTAGCTCCATAATTTATTCCACCAAGTTAATACGATGACAACTGGGCGCGGGTCAAGTAAAATAGATGTGTGCTAATCCAATTAACAACAGCTGTATTAAGTTTTGTCAAAGAGGTGTTTAAAAAGGCCGTGCGCGCATCCTTATAAATGTTGGGGATTGATTTTATAAATGCTGGTGTTTGATTTTATGATTGCTTGGAGTTACCTTGCGTTAAAGATCCTTTAAGTGTTACCTATATTAAAGAGCAGATTTCATGACCGAGGGTCTCCACAATTTGCCTGAAGAACAGATTGAAGACATAGAAAGTATAACCATCAGATTTGGAAGGTTGTCATTGCAACCAGACAGCAGTACATCATTTGTTCAAAAACTATTCCACTCTGGTACTACAGACTATTATCCCTGTGTGGACAACAAACTCTTATAGTTTTGAACTGGTTTTCCCGATGTAAGCAATGTCTTTCTAGTCTTTTGTTGTTAAACATAGCATAATTTGGGGCTTGCTGTGTTACATTAATAAAATTAGTCTAATTAAAAAAATAATAATAAAAAAAATAAAATAAAATAAATAAATAAATATTAATGTAATCATGATTCATCAAATTTCAACCATTGTTTTTGGACTCTTTTAAACATTTTGATTACTCCATGTATCACCTCCCTCAACTTTGACCACGATTTTGGATATTGAGAATTTTCTTCGGGCTGCTTTGCACATGCTTCGTGATTCAAGTATTTTTTATTAACGTGTATTTTTTTATTTATTTATGGGATGAGTTTATTTAAATAATAAGAGGAATTTTTACTTTTTAGAGTGTAAATGTTTATTATTTAATTAAATTACTTAATTCTTTTTTATTAATGATTATATATATATAGATGTTTATTTATTTTGAAAATGTTGATTTTCTCGGCGGTTTAAAAAATTTGGGTTTTATAATTAATTAATTATTTATATTAGATATATATGCACATATTTAAATACTTATTTTTTTATTTACAATATTTTCCTCTATTAAAATATACAACAATTATAACTATAAGAATTAATTTTAATAATATGAATTTAATTTAAATAATATGAATTTTAATAATAATCATTTAATTTAGTCAAAGAGCATAAAGTAGAAGGTGGCCAGTTATTTTGTTAAAGCACTTTGTGGTGTAAATGTCACTCATTTGAAAATATGTGGGTAAAAATCTAGTAATGTTAAAGGATGGCGTTGTCTAAACCCGATGCAATCCTAGGTGATTTTGACACCTTAGATGCCTTTTGGTCACAACTACTCAAGCCACAGACTAGGTGTGTCATTTATCTCATGACTCACATTATCTAGCAAGAAAAATAATAATTTAATTTTAAAGTCATAGTCAATCTAAATATTAAATTGCTCCATTAAACCCCTTTATTTGTGGGAAAGGAACCCAATTATATGTAGCTATTTAACTACTATAAAGTGTACAAAGTTACATATATTCTACTTCTTGTGAATTTGAACATATGGCCTTTTACTAAAAATCACATATTCCTGATAATATATAAATTATTTACAATTAAATCTCTGTATAGTAAATTCACAACAATTACATCTTGATTGTTATTAAAAAAAATCAAACATTCTTATTTTTCATAATTTTAGTAATTTTAATTTATTTATTTTCATCTTTTTCATTACTGCTAAAGGCGCTTTCTAGCACAATATGGTAGAGATGTTGTAATGTCTTTAAGCTAAAACATCTCCATGATAGAGGTGGTGTAATGTCTTTAAGCTGAAACATCTCCAACTTGAGTTTGAACTATTTGTAGAGCAATGACACTCCCCTCACCTAACTAGGAACTTAATTTAGTTGTTATTTCCAAGAAACATCTCCAACTTGAGTCTCAACTATTTGTAGAGCAATGACCCTCCCCTCACCTAACTAGGAACTTAATTTAGTTGCTATTTCCAAGAAACATCTCCAGCTTGAGTTTGAACTATTTGTAGAGTAGTGACACGCCCCTCACCTAACTAGGAACTTAATTTAGCTATTATTTTCAAGGGACATGAATGCAAATAGAAAACATCTCTGCTCGGCTAAGTGGTCTTGTTAATAGAAGAGACATTAGTCGATATATTTGTGCCTATTTGGAGAGAGCATCATAAATTATTGATTTAACATTTTGATTGGGTAAAAAATAAATTTAATTTAATTTAATTTAAAACATAAAATTAATATTAATATTTATTAAGTATAATTAATATTTAAAAGGAAAATTATTCCAACTTTTGGGGAGAGAGGATCTAGGAGGAGAGCATGAGGATGAAGAGCGGCTAGGGTTTGCACTCACGGGTAGCACCTGATAAACCTGCAAACCCTGGAAGCAGGAATGGTTGGGGCTTGGGCTCGCGGGTATCTCCTGACGGTTTTGCACCTCCATAGACAATGAAAGGGAAGAGACAAATGACAAAGGAACAGACTAACAGAGGAATGAGTGGGACGACAGGGGGAGAGATCCCCTCCTACCGAAGTGTCGCCGCAGGTGAGACGAGCCTCCAGGGATCAGTCGGTGGAAACGTGAAACACGGAAAGGGTCTACATGTACTGGGAGCGAAATGGCAAGCTGGGCTAGGAGGAAAATGTTTGCCCAGAGCATCCAGAAAAACCAAATTCGTAATACCTAATATCAAGTTGGAGGAGTATAGAGGATATATGAAGGGCCACACCCTAATTTGTAAGTTTATAGGGGCATGGCCAGCTGAGAAGGAACTAATAAAATGGATTCAACAACGATGGCAGCCAAAGGGGCATGTTGACCTCAAGTAAAGGGTTCTTCTTGGTTATTTTTTCTAACCTAGAAGACAAGGAGAGGATCTTTGAAGATGGGCATTATTTCTTCAACAAAGCAGGCTTGTTCATGTGACACTCAAAGGAGTGCTATAACTCGGATTAGGAGAAGATGCTGGTAGCACCCATCTAGGTTTGACTCTTTGGCCTCCCAATGGACTTTTGGGACTTGGAAATACTAGAAGGAATAGGCAACTCGATCGACACTTTCGTCAAAGTGGCAAACCCGATGAGAAAAGGTAGGTATACTTCCTATGCAAGAATATGTGTTTACATGAATATCATGGAGTCGTTACCAGACTGCGTAGAACTCGAATACATGATGAGGTATGACAACAAGCCCTGGATTACGAGCATATCCCCTTCAGATGTAGGAGATGTCATGAATACAGGGACTTGTACCGAGCTTGCCTGCTAAAAAACCCAGACAACCAAATGCAAGAAAAGAAGATAGGAGAGGCGACTAAAAAAGGGGATGGAGACGGTTTCCAGGAAGTGCACAGAAGGAGAAGAAATCAAAAACCAGCAGGGACACAAAAGGCACACAAAAACGAGGTAGAGCAACGAAACCTCAATAGATTTGCTACACTTCAAATGAATGAGATGGGGGAGACGAGCGAGGAAGCCACTAAGGAGACATCAAATACTCAGTGGAAAGAAAATGAGGGCAGTAAAGCAAAGAGACAAGAAGTAAATGAAAAAGAAAGAGAGGATAATAACATGCAAATGTTGGAGCAAAATCCAATGGAGATCGACCCCCAGAAAGAAGACTTTAGTGTGGAGGAGCAGGTGATGAAACGACTACTACAAGAGTGGAGACACCTGGACGAATGCTTCATCCCAGAGGACCAAAAGCAACTCTATAAAGAAACCTTTCAACAATACAAGATAAAATAGGGATCGACTATAATAGTCCAACTAGAACACTTAGGATCCCAAGGTGGACAAGGGAAAGATCCAGGAGGACTAGGAAAGGGGGGAAAGAAAAGGGGAAGAAGACCCATGAATGAGTCCATACAGATGGTAGGGGAACTATTAGTAAACTCGAGGAGAGTGGTTCCATTATCACAGGTATTTCAACAACCCCCAAAATTCTTGAAATGATCATTACAACCTGGAATATAAGAGGCCTCAATAGCAGGGGCAAACAGGGATACCTCAAAGAGAGATTGAAAAAGGATAGACCTAGTATTATGATCCTACAAGAAACGAAAATCAACTAAAAAAAGCTGAAAGAGATTATGGAAAACCATAAACCCCAGTACCAAGTCATAAGACAAGACACAAATGGCAGTGCGGGAGGATTGGCCATTATTTGGAACCTAGGAGAAATATGGTTCGAACACTGGGTTAGCATTCCACGAATCCTCTCTGGGAGATTTAAGGTCATTGGATCCAACAACTGGGTGTTACTCACAGGAGTATACGGTCCCCATATACTAGGGGAAAGGAGGGATTTTCTACAGAACCTAGTAAAAATGAGAAGCCTGTACCCAGAGGACTTATGGTGGTGGGAAGGGATTTTAACATGATCACCTTACTGGCGGAAAAAAGAGGTGGCATGAGGAGAATGAACATGGACATGGAACTCTTTGGGGACACTATAGCAAAGAAAATAATAGTCGACATCCAAACTATAAACGACGTGCACACCTGGAACAATAGAAGAGGAGGGAATCACCAAATTGCATCCAGATTTGATAGATTCTTGATCTCGGAAAAAGTAATGAGCAGAGATATATTCGTCGAAGCATCGATTCTTCCTCGAATGGGCTCAGACCACTGATCGATCCAGTTGGAAGTGGACCTGAAAGCCAGCTCGAAAAACCGCCCCTTCAGGTTTGAAGCCTTTTGGCTCAGAGACCCTGGCCTCATAAAAAAAATCGAGCTATGGTGGATGCAGAGCAAACAACAGGGGAGGAACTGTATGCATATGTTCCAACTAAAACTCAAAGAAAAAGAAGAAGAAGAAGGAAATGGAACAAAGAAGACTTCAGACACATTATGAAGGATCAACATCAATTAAATCAAAAGATGATGGAAGTGCAACAAAAAATAATATGGGAAGGGATATCGGATGAGACAACAGCAGAAGAGGGACAAATCATCAGCCAACTGGAGGAAAGGTGCAAGCAAGAGGAGATACTGCGGAAACAAAAGTCGAGAGTGAATTGGTTAAGAGAAGGGGAGAGGAACACCCGGTTCTTCCACAAGGCCATGATCCAACATCGTCAGAGCAACAAAATATTCTCACTCAAAGATGATGAGGGGAACTGTAGTACGCAACATGAGGAGATGGAAGGAATCCTCGTAAACCACTTCAAAGATCTCCTAACAGAACCTCAAGAAGATAGAAAGGAAGCAACAATAAGAATCTTCCAACACATTCCCCATAAGGTCACTCAAGAGCATAATCTAGCCTTGACGAGAGCAGCAACGCTCGAGGAAGTAGAAGAAATTGTTGAAGGAATGAAAAAGAATAAGGCCCGAGGCCCAGAAGGGTTCACAACTGAATTTTTCCAAGCCACTTGGCCATTCATGTTAAAATACATCCTGGAAGTTGTGGAGGAATCAAGACGAAATCAAAAGGTATGCCCCAGACTTAAGTCCACTTTTATTACTCTCAACCCTAAAACCTCAAAATTGGAAGACCCGCAGGGATTGAGACCCATCGCCTTGTGTAATGTCATCTATAAAATTATAGCCACTCTGATCATCAAATGACTAATGCCGCTTCTCCCTAACATTATCTCCCCAGAAAAAAATGGGCTTTGTTGAAGGGAGGCAAATCCTAGACAGACTGGTCACCTCCCAAGAAGTGGTCCATTCTCTCAAGGTCAAGAAGGTCGCAGGCATGCTAGTGACGTTGGATCTCTCAAAGGCCTATGATTGGTTCAACTAGGAGTACCTAAGGAGTATCCTTAGGGCTTATAGTTTTAACCCTAGATGGATTAATTGGATAAGCGTTATGATATCCACCCCTGTATTTTCTATCCTTCAAAACGGGACCCCTACCAGTACATTCAACCCCACTCGGGGTCTGAGACAAGGGGATCCCTTGTCTCCATTCCTGTTTATTATTGTTGCTGAGGGATTGGGCAGATACATCAAGAAGGAAGCCCATGAGTCTAGAATCAAAGGATTAAGGATCTGAGGGAATGACCTTGCAATAACACACCAGCAATTTGTGGATGATATCATGCTCTTCTGCCAAGTTTCTCTCAAAGAAGCCCGAAGAATGAAAGAAATCTTGAACACCTTTATGCAAGCCTCTAGAACCCAAATCAACAATGAAAAATCATGTACCTTCTTCTTCAATACCCAAGGGAACGTAAAATCCTATTTGGTCAGGATTATGGGATTCAACACAGGTAACCTCCCCACAAATTACCTGGGAATGCCCCTTTCGAAAAACCCTCTAAAATTGGTAGGATGATAACAAACTATTCAAAAGATTCAAGGAAGGTTGGGAAACTAGGCCTTCTAATCCATAAATCTAGCAGGCAGAACAATCCTCCTAAAAGCAGTACTGTAGTCAATCTCTATCTACCAGCTGTCAAGTATGGCTGCCCCCAAGGGGGCCTATACCAAAATGGTGGATATCTTTAAAAAAATCCTATAGGGAGGGGCACAATAGAAGAAAAAATGTGCTCTTATGTCCTGGTAGGGATTGACAAAGAAAAATATGGAAGGAGGGCTTGGCCTACGAGACCCCCATACCTTAAATCAACTAATGGGAGAAAAGCTTTAGTAGAGATGGCTAGGGGAGGAGGGGATCTATGGAAACAAAATTGGACAAGAAAGTATAATATGTTGGAGAGAACGAAGGAAATCCTTCAGTATAGAGATCCACCCAAGGGCTCAGCCATATGGAACTTAGCAAGACAAAACCATGATCTCATTGCCCATAATGCTTTATGGGAAATTCGAAATGGAAGAATAGCTAGATTCTAGCAGGATTCATGACAGTGAAGAGAAAGACTGATAGACAGGCAAGACCTCTGAGATATTTATCAATTCACCAATGGCAGAAACATTCAATATGTAGAAATTTTTTGGACCGAAGGGCAAGGGACTAGAAGTTGGAGAAAATGGAAAAAGATAGAAGAATGGGGTCAGGGTATAAAGACAGAGCAAGGGACAGAGTTCGACAAAGAAATGAGAACAAGACAAATAACAATTAGAACGGGCCCAGACATCCTGATATGGGGACACTCAACAAAAGGAACCTTCATCATCAGAGAATCTTACGAGCTAAACGCAGAACAAGAATAAGATGGTCAAGCACTACTCTGGAATTTTTTTTGGAAGGGAGGATGGTGGCCTAAGGTAGCACACTTCCTTTGGCTAGTTTGTAAAGGGAGAATCATTACCTAGGACCCATTACAGAAGAACGGAATGCAAGGCCTATCCTTCTGCTGGATGTGCCGGCAAGACAGAGAGGACATCGAGCACATGATGAACTCATGCCCGTTTGTGAACCAGAAGTGGGGCCAAAGGCAAGGAGTCTTCGGAAGGATGGATAGGAATTGTCAAAGCATAAAGGAAACAATCTTGATATGGTGCAACAACATCTTCTCAAGCCCTGTCCTGAATCGAGTGTGGGGACTGGCCCTGGGATTCAACCTCTGGGCCATCTGGAAAGAACAAAACTGCAGAATTTTCAAAAACAAAACCTCAACACAAGATCAGGTGTGGGAAGTATTAGTAAAAATATATCAGGGAAATGATTCTAGCAGAACAATGGAGTCCAAAAGACTGGCAAGTCCCTCCCCATGAAGCAAGAATACTTCACCGTCTTAAGTTAACCATGGAAATGATCGCCCCTAATGCCTGGAAAGTGAGAAGTATGAATATCGATTCCCCGATGCATTTCACTTTACCAGTGTAGAAATTCCCACCTGTAGATCACTTGATAATGCAATAGACTAAAGCAAAATACTTGATCTACTTCTACAACCAATTTAGCAGAAGCTTAATCGAACATGAGCAACATCAATAAGAACACATATAACTGATATGGAGAAATCAATCACACATAACACAAGATATTTACCCCGGGAAAACCTCAGCCTAAAACCCCAACTCTGTATATCATACAGTGAAAATAGCCAGTATTACAAAAAGAATCACTCAAAGCTATCCCGCTCTCTCTGCAATACCTCTGTTGGCTCCAGACATCAAAGGCTCATCTAACCTCTGGTCTGCCCTCCAAGCCTCCTATTTCTTTGCGCAATTTTGATTGGGGTCCAGTGCAACCACTTGTGTGAATTTGCCTCTTCACACACTCACTATCCTCTGATCCAACTACGCAGTCCTGAAGGAGATAAATCCTCATCATGGATGAGCTTCCTTTATAGGAAAAATATTCATCCAACTAATAGTATATTGTCCCTTCTCTGATCTCAACTAGGTCTCTATCTGAACTGACATGCATGAGTTACTCATGAGAGAATCTTCAATTATCTGAAATACAGTAGTTGCATGCAAGCATCAACTAACTGAACTCTCATTAATTTAATAGGTTGTTAAATTAATCTAACCAGACTTTACACAGTTAATTGAGCCAACAAATTAAAACTCATCCTTATCTCTTTAACTGATGGATAAATTCCTCAATTAATAGATAAACTGTTTCATGTCCTCACATAGACTTCAAGTTTGATTTTCCTTAACTAATTAACTTAAGGTGAATTAATTAATTAATTTACAAATTCCTGTTAATATCAAATTCGAATTTTGCTTCCTATTTTTAGTCCAGGGACTGAGTAAAATAGGAATCCATCCTGAACTGCTAAAAATAGAATGCAATTTTTAGCACTTCCATTTTTCATTCCCTGTTGCCCAATCCAACACTGGTACCCAAACTACTATTTTTAGCATTTCTTGTTGCCATTTTTTCAACAACCAGGAGAAGGATTCATCAAGTTGAATTTTGACGAGGCCTCAAAAGGGAACCCAGGAGTAGTAGGATTACGTGGCATATTTAGAGATAACCTATAAAACACGCGGCTCATATGTGTGGACTCATGTGGAATCGCAAGTAACAATGAAGCAAAATTCACAACTGTTGGATAGGGGCTTCGAATAACTATAAGATTGGGATACAAAAATGTGGAGGTGGAAGGAGACTCCAACTTGGTCATAAACACCGTGAGGAAATTTAACAATGGCACATCATAGGACAAACTAAGCCAAAGTTGGAGGACATCTCGCCTTATCCAGGAGATAGGGGAGCTCATACACAAGTTCAATTATCTAATAATTAGACATGTAAGAAGGGAAGGGAACAAAGCAACAAATTTCTTAGCCAACTGGGGCTGCAATCAACAACACGGAACAATGGAACAATTATGGCCAATTCAGCCCAGGGATGATAGACTTAAATCCCTAGAGGACATCCTTCGACAAGATTCCCAAAACGACCAAGAAACTAAGAATCCAAACAACAATATCCGTGATTGGGGCGCGTGCTCGAGGCAGGCGAGGGCACTGGTTAGACATGGTAGTTATTACGTTTAAGGGAAGGGTACCACCCACCCCCCAACACACTCTCATGGCGATGGGTGTGGTGGCCTCCCGCATGCTACCTGAAAAAAAAAGATGGGAGAAATTGTAGGCACGACCAGGACGGAGAAGGAGGTGAGGCGGTTAAGGCAAGACAAGTGATGCAACAAAGCAAGGTAGAATGGGATTATGAAAGAAGTTGGGACAGAGAGAGGAGTATAGTCGAGATTATGGGAGGAGGGAGGAGCAAGGGCACAACACTGCAGAGCTACCAACAACGGCCTTTACGAAGCGTTTTCGGGCATGGAACAGAGAAGAGATGGCCTGAACTACACGTGGAAGAGGACGCGGCAGAAGGGGGAGGGAGTCGACTCGAACCGCAGACCCGAGCACTTCGTGTTGGGTTGTGTTATATTCTTTCCACGACTAGCCTACGTAGTTAACCAGGGGGTTAGAGGGGGGGCAGAGCCCCCCCTTCGTTGAGTCGATTGCGCAACGGGGGGATCACAGGGGGTTTGAGGGTTGCAAGTAACCCCACTCAATGGGGTCTGGGGTAGCGCCCCGGAAAATTTTGGTTTTGGAACCTATGTTAGGTTGGGCAGACCCACCTATGGTTTTGTGCATGATTTTCACACGTTTTTGGACGCGATGGTTTTCGGTCCATGGTTTTGGACACGATGGTTTTCGGTCCATGGTATTGGATGCTTCGGCATGTATAAATATTTATTGTAACATTGAAAGGAACATAATGAAAAATCAAGCTGGTAGTCCCGGTTTTGGGATCCAGGGGAAAATCTTTGCGTATATGTGTTTTATGTGTTATGCTCTCGCATTGTTTATTTTATGTGTTTTAGAATTCGTATGCAGGTAATTTCTGTACAGGGTTAAAACCTACACTTCGAAACCTAGGCGTGGGAGGAAGCCTGTATAACACCTCATCAACGAAACGGTGACAACTTATAGGGAAGGAACATATGCAAGCATCCGTAAGATTTTAAACGAATGGGAGTAGAAGATAAAACAAGAGGATGAGTTCGAAGAGGAAATGGAGAATTGGCGGGTTGTAATCCCGGGTCCTAGGAATACCAAGGGTAAATTCACCCAGTTTAAATAGACGCTCTATCTGTATTGGCTCATGAAGAGCCTCATGGGGAGGGAAATGGAGCAAATGTTAGTGAGGATGGCTATGACCCTCCAGGACATGCCCAATTACAAAAAAGACTTGCAGACAATCCAATTTCAGCTATGTAAGCAGGACATTTGCCTTGACCGAATCCAAAGGCACATCCCTTGCATTACTAAGCTTGCTTACATGCCTGGCAACTCAGCCAAAGACCCGGCCCCGGTGGCGTCTGCCTCAGCAAAACAACAGGATTAGTGAGTTTCTTGGATTTTTTTTTTGTTTCTTGCGGGTAGCATTTACTTTTACTGATGCATGCTTATGATAGATAGACACATAGACTCTTATCATGATATTGATACGTATATAGCTTGGTTAGATCGATTGATACTATATTGTTTTTGGATGGCTTATAACGAGGATAGGTGGCCAACATACTTGGTTTCCCACTAGGCAAGTTGAGGCCACCTATCTCATATATGTGGTGTAAACTTGTGTTTTATAAATAGAAAAAAAAGTCACGCCAAGCTTAACAAATAAAATTTAATATTTAAAAGATCCATCTCAATTTTGAATTTACCAAGATTTAATCTAGGTTAGTTTAATCATTGCTCTCAGAGGCTCTCTCCGCCCAAGTATGGAAGAGTTGTAATGTCATGTCTTGTCTTGTTATGTAATAAAAAACAAAACAAAAAACAAAAATAACCATAAGTTAAAATGAATATAAGGTATTCATGTGGAATATATCGTATTTAAAGGGGAGGAGGCTCTTTAAAGGGGGGGAAAGACCATCCTCGATACATCTTAACTACACTAAGGGCAGAGAGGGATCAAATATATTTTCGCTCTAAAACATGTTTACACCTCAAGAGATTTGATCCCTCTCCAAGCTTAGTAAATCTGAATTTAAGATAGATCTAGGTGGTTATAGAGAAAATAAATGAAAGATAAACACAATGATTTCTTCTCTTAGTAATTGTGAAGAGTGATATACTTTTCATGCACATTTATTTAGTTGGACTAATTTACGCAGTAGTATATAACGCGACTTTTTGAAAGCCTTTCCGGCAGATTTTTCCGGTCAAAATCCGGTAGCAATTCATTGGAATCCCAAGTTTGATAGCTAGTTTCTGCACAATCAATGGCTCCCAGGGGTTTTTCAGGGCGCTGAATCCAAATATGTAGTTAAAAAACCATTTTAATTTCTAAAAATCAAGATTTAACCTCATTTCTTTCGCCGGATTCCGTCACCGGAATCTCCAAAAAGTCGCATTATAGACAACTCCCTAATTTACTAGCTCATCCATAAAAATTAAATGGATTATAAATGTGGATAGGCATGACATGATAAACATAAACATGATGATTTCTTCTCTTAATGATTGTGAAGAGAGATATACTTTTCATGCACATTTATTTTGTTCGACTAATTTACTAGCACATCCATAAAAATTAAATGGATTATACATGCCTATAAGCATGCCATGGTAAACATTAAAACATTTACCCCATGATACACCTCACATTGCTCAAATTTAAAAATAAAATAAAATAAAATAAAATAAAATAAAATAAAATAACTAAATTATAACTATTAGTATTAATTATGAAAATAATTAATACATGAGTTAAATAAATTCTTAACTATAGACATTCACTCCCACTATAGCATGGAAATTGTTAACTTACAAATAGCTTTTGCTACAATACCATGGATGGGTACTATGGTTTATCAATTTCACATGCCAAGTATGATAATTGTTGGCATGACATTTTCTTTAATTATTGAATTTGAGATAAATTAATTAAAATAACATAACTAACTTGGAGATAGATTGTAACCCTTAATATACTACTATGGAATATGAATATTCCAAGGTATAATATCATGGAAGTAAATCTCTAATTAAAATTCTAAAAGACTTATTCTAATTTATTCAAAATCAAAAACTCAAATATTTATTATTTGAAATAAATATATCATATTTTATTCTATAAATTCATTTTTAAAACAATATCTTAAATAATTATATTATATTTTATCCACAAGGTCTTTGTAACATTCCAAAGTAAATATAAAATTAATTTCCTAATGAAAATCAGAATCAACAAATAAGTACATACCTATGTTACCCGTGATCAACGTTTGCCAGATGACAACAAGGTTTTGGGGATGACTCTCCACCCAACCGTAGGCTCAATTGCGCAAGAATTTGCTACAACTAGCCACCCCCGAGCCCTCAATCAACGTACTACTGCCAGTGAATCCTAAGTCTTAGAACACCATTCTCCCAAGAGAATGAAAGATTGAATCTCGAAATGACGGAATGCAGGAATGCCTCTCATCTTCCTCACCATCTATTAAATAGAACAAACATTGGATGAGAACCACATGCACACACTCCATGTGTCTACATGCGACTTTGATTTTTTTAGCTTTCTTGTTTTATTTCTTTACTTTTC
>APFE030003227.1:0-12613 GCA_000404065.3 Pinus taeda
AAATCTAACCTCCCTAGGAGTCTAAGACTCTCTAGTGACAAACAAACCAAACAAGAGCAATCCTTCCCTAAACACACATTATTCTATGAGAATTCAAATGTTTTCGATCTTACCTTAGTTCCAACGCTTGTTGTAGCAGTCCAACCTTGCTGATCCAGATGAGCTCCTCCTTCACTTTCAGACCTGCATACACTAACAAAGCAAACGATTACATAGCATCTGAATATTCATCATAAAATAAAGCATATCTATCATATTGACCAAGGAATACATGAAATAATTCATTAACAAATCATTGAGAAGAATGGACTTATTTGTATTAAATAATCAAAGGAACCATTACAACCTGAGCCTTGGTGTTGTGCAAGCTCCTCCCAGGGTCCAGCAAGAGATTTCCTCTACTTTGACAAGCTCACCCACTCCCAATATGGCAAAAAGGAAGGATAGTGATCTCTCCTCACAAGTCAACAATGGAAGTCCTAATTCCAGCAGCATTTACCCTTTAGAATGTTCAGCTTTCAACCTCCCCTCCTCTGGGCCAATGCCTGTATTTATAGTATTCTAGAGGAAGTTATTCAGTTCCAACATCAATGGGATACTCCCTCTTTTGGATGGGGTAGCTCCTCTCTTGATGGGATAAGCTCCTCTATCATAGGGGTGCAGGAACCATCTGGAGGCGCTCAATACACGTCAAGAACTCTTCTAGAAGTCTCTAGAAGTGACCACAAGTAACTTTTTAAAGATGAAACTTGCGCCTTTTGACCTTTACAGGGGTACGCACCCTAGCTTTAGTATACAGAGCGTATTACTACGCAGGTCTAATGTATTTGGAGTGCGTAAACGCAGGCAAGGTAGAGAGAACCTGCGTACCCAGAGATAAACATGTTTTCAAGTGACTTTCTCTCTCTTTGAAGTTTTGACATGAAGAGCAGAGGTATGGGGCTTGACAAAGAGGACAATGTGGCTATTGATGAGGCCACATAGACTGCAGATAGTCAGGGTGACAAATTTCAGTGTAACAAGCATAATAATGTGTCCAAAAGGTGGAAGTTTGGAACTTGCTTGCCATCCACTAGCATCTAGTATGTGGTGCTGAAGTCTGGACCCTTTTTGTATAATTGTGGCCATCCAAAGGTCTCGTAGCCACAAGAGTTGAGAACAATGGTCAATGCTGCAACTAGGGGCCGAATGAGGCAATCTTAAACATGATTGGTGCTTCCCTTATTGTATTTAATGTTAAAATGAAATTGTTGTAGATATGCGGGCCACTTAGGGTGATGATATTTTTGCAACTTTCATTGTGTCTGTATAAACCAAAGAGGTCGATGATCTATGTGGATGATCGTCTCCTTCCCCGAAACGTAATGTTTCGATTGTCGGTGAGCCAACACAATGGAATACATCTCTTTATCATAGGTGGGGTGTTTCCAAATTGTATCAAAAAGTGTCTCTCTGTGATAGACCACCAGATTCCTTTGTTAGGTAAGAACTGCACCAATAACATTGGCAGAGGCAGGGAAAATTTTAAAAACCACCCTAAATTTATATGTATAATAAATGGGAAAATCCCCATGACACATTGGAAAAATGGGAGGCGATTTTATCAATAATATAATATGTATATATAATTTTTTGGGCGAATCTCTACCTTATTATATTATCTTGTAAAGTCATGGTGAATCTTTCACTGAATTATAAAATCTTGTAAGATCTTGGCAAATATTTCACTGAATAATAAAACATTGTGAAGTCTTGGCGAATGTTTTGTTAAAGTATGAAACCATATATGATAATAGGAAAACATATTCATTATACTATAATATACTAACATACATGTTTGGAAAAAAGAAACATAATTTTCTCTTCCTACAAACAATGTTGCAAGTTTCAGTGGCCGTGTTTGTCAAGGTTCTTACTGTACACTCTTTCATATCCTTCTACTAGTTTTGATAATATTCCACAACAAAGTTCTTGTAAGTGTTGATCTTGACCACCAGTTCTATAAGGTAGGAGAGATTAATCTTTTCTCTACCACCTTTTTCAAGCTACCAATTTTTTCAAGCTATCAAATTTCTTTCTTATTCCATAGGCTCCAACTGCAAGATAAAAAATAAAAAAACACATCAAGTTTGTTTACCCCAACACGCCAACAAGTAGCAAGCCCCAAATATATAATATAAGAAAGTAGTAGGTATCCTAAAGGCCTGAAGGGGATCTAATGGAAAGAAGCGACCGTTGTCAGAAGCCTTCCAACCAATATATAAATATATAAATGTAGATTTATTATTATTTTAATTGGAAATCTTCAATTAAATAATAAAATTTAATTACGTCTCTCCCAATATAAATTTCTTATTAGCATATTTCACTACCTTCATACGTCTTGCATTGTTTAGTAACGTTGTAACATGTGGATTAATTTCCTTTTTGGTGCACAATCTTCGCCTTTTAAGAAAATATGGTGCAATGGCATCTAAATTTCTTATTAGCATAATTCACTACCTTCATATGTCTTGCATTTTTTAATAACGTTGTAACATGTGGATTAATTTCCTTTTTGGTGCACAATCTCCGCCTTCTAGGACAATATGGTGCAATGGCCCAACCACTACAAATCATTATGATAAACTAAGAATAATAGAGAAGATGAAAGGTTGTATAAACCAACATATTTTTCAAACAACTAATCCAACATCAGTACCTTAACTTTTTCATGAAGATATCATATTGAGAACGTTTGAAAAATGGATATCATACTGAGAATGTTTGAAAAATGCTGGGAAATCTGGGCAACGACTATCTCTCTTCTGTGAGGGTGATGTGGAAAGAGTGATAAGATTTCACTATTTTGAATTTTGTTTTTGTTAAATCAGAAAAACTAATATTAATGTAGATATTGGTATTTTTTACTAAATTTGTGAAATTACTAAATGTAGCTTTAACCATTCACCTTAAGATTTTTTTTACAATATAATTTTCTAAGTCTATTTAATATCTTCATTATCATAAAAACCAACCTATATCCATCTTAACTCCACATCTACCACTCTTAGAGGGATGACATCTATTTATCCCTCTCAGCACTTGGTAGACCTGGAATTAAGATGGATCTAAGTTGCTAGAATTTCCCCTTTAAATAGTCTATGCTCACATGAATACCATGGTATTACCATGGGTTATCATAAACCTGGAGCTTAAAAACTACTATTAGTAATTTATAAAAATAATAAATAATAAATGATTTTTTTTTAACAAGTTAAATGGTTAAGTCACTTAAATTACAAGATCCATTTTTACTCTTGATCTACTAAGCCCAAGAGAGATCAAATATTTATTCACTCTATGCTAGTTGCATATCATGATATTAATCCCTCTTGGGGTTTAGTAGATCCAGAGTAAAGATGGATCTATGTTGGTTTAATTCCCTACTTTAAATAGGCTACATTCCACGTGAATACCATGGGTCAATACCATGTGCCATCTTTATTTTTATTAATACTAATATTAGGGTTAATAATGTTTTTTGCATGGTATTAATAATAATTTGGCCCATGGTATTTGTCCCATAGGCTTCAGCTAAATATAACTCATTTTTTGAGTGTTCATAAATATAAGGTGACTTATGGAGTAAATATAAAAAATGTTTTATTTATTTACCATAGCTCTCGTTTATTTATATTTTTATTAATTTACCATACCTGTTTTATAAATATGGTATTTGGCCCATAGGATTCACTTAAATAAAACCTCTTTTTTGAGCCTTCTTAAATAGAAAGAGGGTTATGGACTAAATATAAATACAAAAAGAGGTTTTATTTATTTACCATACCTCTAGTTTATTTATATTTACATTTATTTACCATACCTTTGGAGTAAGTATAAAAAGAGGTTTTATTTATTTACCATACCTCCACTTTATTTATATTTTTATTTATTGGGACCAAATATAACCTCCAAACCACCTCCCAAACCAGAGAATGGGCTATTGCAAAGGAATGTAACATTACAAAGCAAAAAATCGCACAATTGTAATGGAATATAACCTCTCAAACGCAAATCCAATCAAATGAGTCTCTTCATAGTTTATCCGCCCCTTTTTTTTGGGGCTAAAATGAAAAAAATAATTATTTTTTAAATAAAAGTTGGGCTAAATATATGAAATGGGTGTTTTACAAAAATTTCGCCCCTCTAAAATGAAAAACATCTTAAATTTTTCCCTTGGGCTAAAATTCGCCCCTAAAATTTACCATGGTCAGAGGTGTCCGTCTCAATTTCAAATTGTTGTTGTAGGTATGACAATGTGAGTATTGGTGCAAAGCAAAGGCGGTGGTTCATCTCAACGAATGCCTTATGTTGGGACTCAAACTAGAAAAAAAAATCTTTTGCTCTGCCCTTGGTAACTTGACTCGAAGGCAAAGTGATATAAGAGAACCCCAACACGAACCTCCAATAAAAATTTGCAAGGCCCAAAAAGTTGCAAAGCTCTGTTGGAGTGGTTGGGGTTGGAAAATCCTGAATGACTTGGATCTTAGCTAGATCCACATGTATGCCTTTACAATCAATGATGTAACTGAGATATTGGACTTGGCTCATGCCAAATTTTCATTTATCCAAGTTGGAACATAGCTTGTGATATTGCAGGGTTTGAAGGACCTGTCAAATGTGTTGCAAGTGTTCTTCCCATATCTTGTTGAAGATGAGGATATCTTCCAGGTATAAAACTACGAACGAGTTAGTAAAGGGTTAGAAGATGTCATGCATAAGCCTCATAAATGTTGTAGGGGCATTGTTTTAAGGAAACTACCCCTTCAGGTGTAGGAGAGTTTCATTGTTGTACTCCCGCTTTCAGGTGCATGAGAGTACCATATTCAATTGACTATTGGCTGCAATATGTGTGAGTGAATCCAATTGTAGAACTTATACAATCTTCTGGCTATGGATGACCATTCCCAAGGATCAATCCATGAATAATTTATCTTCAATCTGGTTGAATGTCATTGGTTGCAGAATTTCTCTTATGTATGATTTGACTTGCCACAATGGCTATAAGGATGGAGATCAAAACACTGATCTTCCAGATGACTGGTTCTTTGAAAATGAGAACATTTTGGTTTGTCTGTAACTTGAGTTTTCGTGCATTTTTGTTTGCCTGCACTTTCAGTTTGCGTGTATTGATGTCTGTCTACAAGTTGCTGAGAACTTGCTGAGGTGATTTGTTCAAGTAATCTGGCACTAACGAACTGAATGCGCTTTGAATAATCAAGGATATGTAAGTTGTCGTTATCTTTGACATATCCTAAGCCATGTCGATTTCGATTACTTTGAATTTCTTCCCATGGCTTGCTGATGGGTTTGGAAGAAAGCTGCACTGGAACAACTTCAATACTTGAAGCTGGTTGGATGAATGAGTTCGAATGAATAGCTATATCTAGATTGGTCAAAGACTTAGAAGCAACATGCTTCTCTTGAAAATTTGTTCTCTGCATTTGCGACTCGAGTTGAAGGAACTTAATCATTTCATGTGCATGTTGAATATGCACTTGAATGTCAGCAAGAGTGGTTTTGCTAATCTGCACCATGTCGCCGACTGATGATAACATTAAATTGTGAAGAATTTGGGACAATTGAAAGTGTGTCACCATGTTGCCTTGCTTACTTTGAAGTCAGGCTCGTTTGTTGTAGAAGTCATGCTTGAAAATTGCACACTTGAGTTGATCACTGAAATGATAGGCTCGCTTGATTGATTGCTTATTGTTCACTTGAAGAATAGAATACACTTGTTTGATTATGATTGCTTGCTAGATGGCTTGCTTGAACTTACTTCAATCAGTTTTAGGCTTGCTTAATGTTGAGATATTTTCACTTGCTTGAACTTACACTCTTGATTGATCAAAAGAAGGGTGTCGAATACTATCGAAAATGCACCCAAGAGAAATGCTTACAATGATTTGAATGACATAGTTAAAAACAATGGATTCACTGGGTTTAATTGATTCCCTATCAATTCAAAGCTCGGGTTTCGGTTTCAACCGAAAATGCACCCTTACAATTTAACTCAATTTGTCTTTGATTACAAGCCAACTTATAAATTATGATTTGCAAGTTACAGTTTGGTATTTTATTAAAATATGGTGCAAGTGCAAGTGCCAAAAAATTGTTGTTGATGTAGATGAAAAATTCATTAACTTGATTGGATGTTGATGTAGAATCGTCTTTGACAACTTGATTATGTAACATCCTTAACTTGATTTCTGATTACATAACGTGAAATGTGCTTGCTTGGAAGATCATCTTATCAAGTTGATGATGTGACACTTTGTTCTTGTGTACTTATGTGCATGTTGTTGTTTTAATAATTATACAAAGAGATAATGTAAACACAAGTCATGCACATGCATTCATTACACACCGTATACCTAAGATCCCCTTATTTAATTTCGGGTGGATCTAGGACACAAATACCACAAAAAAAAAAAAAAATGTCTTTATTAAATAGTGAATTACATCAACCTTCACCTTCACAACATCATGAATGAAATTTCTCCAACAATGAGAATGATAAGCTCACAAATGCTTGAAGCAACTTGTCCTCAAAAAACAAAAGGAAGTTTTCAAACCACAAGTTACAGTGTTAGAAGCTCCATTGGAAAGAATGACAATCAATGTTCTGTGGAAAATCCTTATGCTTGTAGCGGTGGCAAGCTTCTTTTCAGCCTCATGCGACTCTTCTGTGAATGAAAGTGATATCCTTCTTGCTTTCAAGAAAGACTTAACAGCTCCTGACTGTGAAAACCAATGTGGTCCTAACTGTATATTCGATTCTTGGGTACCTGCGAATTCTGGATGCTGAATTGTCCACCGCTATGGCTGGAGTGGACATGATCAAATCGTGTCTCAAAGCCCTTCATTAGATCTCTGACAATGCGTGATCCAACAATCTCAAATGGCCTACGATTATTATGGCTTACACATTACAACTCTTTTTAGCACAATATTGCAATAAATTTCTCCTGGATGATGCATGCATGATGTAAGAATTCTGCTACGCACAATTTTCATCCCCACATTGGGTGCGTAGGCTTTGCCTCTATTATAACTTCACACAAGAACAACAACTCCATATTTCTATTTTCCAATCAGAAATTCATCACTATTCACCACATAAATCAATTTCGTCCAAGGAGATCACTCCAAAGAGGTCTATTTCTCAGAATAATGCATTGACCACCTGCAATGACAATATAAACTCCATACTCATAATTTGAGCATGTCTCATTCAAATTCAAATGGAAAGATTCAATTTCAAAGGTTCGTTCCATAATTTATTTGGAGTAGTATTCAAGCAATATTAATGTAATATAAAATCCATTTCTATTTCAATTGTATTCAATAAACATGAAAATGTAGCTACTTATATGTCATCACAATTTCTGATGGATCTTCAACTAGAGTTCAATACACAAACGCAGATAACATCCTGTCATTAACACCTTCTTTCAATGTGTCATAGCAACCATTCTCCTTAAATCAAATCCACGGTTCAGTTTCTAATGACAACTCAACTCAACCACTTTCCTCCAACAATTTACCATGCAGGATTTATTTGTCTTCAATCATAGATCACATCATCCTCTTCGAAATATCTTACACTGTCAATCTCAAGACTGCAATTTCCACCACAACTCTGGCAATGATGACACTCTCCAACAATATGTTTTCTACCAAATTGAACATGCAGCAGCAACCAATCTTAGATTTCTGCACATCTAATTATATTCTCTGGAAAATTTCACCATTTACGTTTTAAATGTCCTCACACAACGATCTCAACTCCTCAACCAATGATCTGCAATACAATTAGACTGCACTAAAAATCATTATGCAGATGTCAATGATATCTTCCTCCTGCTAACATAGGTGAATCTCCCCAACAATTAAGATAAGCTGAAGCGCATTAGTGGTCTCTTCATGCCTTCATTTTGCAATGATTTACAATTTCTCCATTGTATTTATCCCTTTAAAAAAAATAAAAATTCATATTTCATACTTCTGATAGAATTTCTTCAACACAGGCACAAGTTCCTTCGAGATCTGATATCTAAATGATGCAGATTCTAGAGAAACAAATTAATTAACAAAAAAACATAGCATTTATTAAATCAAATTGTCTAGACTCTCCCAGAGGGATTCAAGCCCACACTGGCTTTGATAACACATGAAGGAAACTAACACACAGCCAATAATACACTCACTCACATAAAATAAACTCAATAAAATAAATATCAGACATATACAAAAACCAAATATGGCGGAAAAGGTAGAGAGCCTTCACCATTCCTCACATTCTAATTATTAAAATAATGTTTATGATACATATAAATACATGAGGAAGTTGTCTCAAGATAGTGTTTCTATCTTGAACAAACATGGTTGAGACATTTTCTCAACAAACACTAATCTAGGAGAACTAGTTGGATAGAATCTCTCATCCTAACTAAACTCCCTAGTTTGAGGAACTAACTCTTAATTCTCAAGTTTTGATTTATTTAATTATGATTTTTGGATTTATAATTGTTTTATTATGAGAGTGAGGCTAACATTTTTCAACACGAAAGTCATCAAAAACCACTCAAAAAAGTCCTCATTGTATTCAAAGGTAGTTTTCCATACATATGTTGGCTCTATTGGAACCTGGTGATAGACATACTTAAAATAGTTCTTGCTGAAGTAATTGGACTCCTTAAGTTGGTCAAGAAAGTCATCAATACATGGGATTGGATACCTGTTCCTGACAGTGATTTTATTTAGTGCTGGATAATTAATGTAGAGTCTCTAGGTACCATCCTTCTTTTGTACCAATACAATCAAGCTCCCAAAAGGTGAGGAGCTTGGCCGGATGTGCCCTTTTCGTAGTAGCTCCTAGATCTGCTACTTGATTTTTTCATTTTATAGAATAGAGTGGCAGTATATTGGCCCATTGGGTAGGGGCACTCTGGGAGTCAGATCAATCGAATTCTTGACCTAATAGTGCAAAGGTACCCTTGTGGGAGAGGAGAAGATGTCCCTATATTCCTCCATGACCTTATCCACCTACTTCTGTTGTGTGGTGGAACCCTTCTTGGGGGCCATGGATGTGGCCATGATCTTCCCCTTACTTTGAGAGTCGATGAGAAGGAAAAAACAATTCCCAGTCTCGGATATGATCTTACTACATTGCTTAGAAGAGATCAAAGCAATGGTGGTAGGTGGGGCTACCTCCGATTGTCCTATTTTTAACTTGCTACCTAGAGTAATGATAACAGTGCGAGGCCTAGACTCATACACAACATGTTTCTTCCATAAGTATGGTTGGCCTATTAAAACATCACAGACTTCAAGAGGAGCAACATCATACAATACCTCATCCATGAAGGGCTAGATGTTGTAGGTAAGACGACATTGTTGGCTAATATAGAGATCGCATCCTTGAAGGAGCCACTTGATGGTGTATGGTTTTGGGTGACAGGTGTAGTGTGGTCAGTAGGTCCAACTACTTAATGTTCTCCACTGAGATGAGGTTATTTTTGCTCTTGTTGTTAATAATGAACTGCAATGGAGACCCCTTCACCCACATCTACGAGTGGAAGAAATGCTCCCCTTCGTATTTATCTTTCATCTCAAACTTCTGAACCTTAGTGGTGGCAATGATGGCACTAGGCTCTGCATCGATAATCTAATTTCCTTTTTCATTCCCCTTGTCACGTTCTGACACTAAGTCAAAACATGTGTATGACCCTGAAGCCTTCAGCTAGGCCACCAATGACTGCTTCGCACTGGTGAACACTGGTATTGCACCAAGAGTGCTGCAACTTCCAAAGGATCTTCAAATTTACTTATCAACACAAGGTTTAATACAAAATTTGAGGTGATAGTGCTATATACACAATAGATGCATCATTCTACTCATGCCACCCTCAACTAGGTCACTTGATCATTAGGGTTCCATACCATTCCTCTACTGAACTGAAAAGAGATTAACGATTGAAAGCATAATGTAAAATCTAGTCCTAGTGCAGAGAAGTTAAATGATTTCCAACTCAAAAATGAATGTTGTCAAAGAACAAAAAAATTATGATAATTTGCAGAAAGGAAACTATTCTAGTTTGCACTCAATCATCTAGCTATCAGGGTTGCTTGAAAACAAAATATTATCTTACCAATTCATAATTCAAGAATGCATGCACTGACTATCTAATTAACCTTGCAGAGTAAATAAAGTCCTAATTGCTAAATTCAGAATGAAGTAACTAAGGCTATTTAATCTTGTAGGAAAGGAAAAAGGAATGAAGGGACTGGTCTAGGTGGCACTTCTAGTCATGGAGTCCAAGTTGAGGGGTCAAACTACTCCTAAAATAAGCTAGGCTATCATTGCAGGTCAAAACAAGGTCAAAATAGGCTTCTACAAGAGTGTTATAGGATGTTTCTATAGGGTTTTTGTACTACTATATGATGTCCTGAAATGATACAGGAAGTCAGCCGAGAGGATTTGGAGAGTAATAATGATGAGATAAAGTTGTGGGAAGTGTAGGGAAGGTGATCAACACCCCTATCCAAATCCAACACTTCAAGAAGGTCGGTGGTGGGCTCCAGTATTGCAGCAATGATGCTGCAACCCCTAGGACTCCCTTCTTTACTTCTATCAACCTGGTCGTTCATAACAAACTTGGAAGCGACGGTGCTGTATGCACAAGTACTAGCTCTTGTCGCAGCTATCACTTGGTCAGCTGGCACAAGTCCGCTAGGAGCTTAAGCCAACTTCTATGAGCTCTTAGAAGAAGATTTGTAATTGATGGAAGAAAGCTAACTCGAAGAAAGCTAATCTATTTGTGAAAAGAGATTGAAAATCTTGGAGAAAAGCGCAAACCCTAGCAAACCCTAATTCTACCAGCTAGTCCTACTGATGCAAGGATGAGCATACAAACTACTGAAAGAGATTCCATTACTTATATGAAGGTAAAATACATGTGCTTAGACTACCTCTGTCCTAAGAAAACACCTTTTTGTAATTTTGATTAAGTTGTCAGTTTTATCATGCATATGCTTCCACTGTTCTTGACTGTGCAGGGGTGGATCAAGGAGGAGGAATGCTTGGAAAAGGTTGGGAGGGTTTAGAGAGGATCTAAGGAGTCCCCAACACCCTTCTAGAGAGTTTCACAAAGTTTGGCTATCAAGAAACCTCATTTGTGAGCTTCTACAGAAAGTCTGCATGGGTTCTACAGGATGTTCAGAGATTTCTACAGGATGTCAGAAATTTCTACAAGATGTTTAAAAAGTGGATTTTAGAGGATGGGTGAGTGAGGGAAGGTGCATGGATGGATAAGGAGGTAGGATAGGGGCCTGGAGTAACCCAGAAACTGGTGGGTGGAGTGGTGAGAAGGTGTAGAAGGCTGACTTGGCTTGAAGAAGGCTAAGGCAATGATTGAGCAAGTAGGTAGGGTTACGTGGAAAAAGGACAGATGGGACACAAGGAACCCAGCTAGGAGATGGAACAGGTGGCTCAGATGACGTTTAGGTGGATGAAAGAGTGGAGAAGATGCCCTGCACAGTGTACATTCAACCGAATCAACAAAGTCTTGCAAATGATCAAAGTCCTAGCTAATATAGTCTAACTATCAATAACACGAATGAACAATAGCTTTATTGGAAAGAAAACCATGTACATCAACTATGCAAAGAAACATTTCAGAGATCTAAACCCATAACTAACTTCTACAAAGGAAAACAGTACACTAAGGATTGCATGGTCAAGCAAACTAGTGTTTTTGTTGGGGCACCACTGTTTCTTCAATTCCAGCCCCTGATCCAATAAGGATGAGGTGAAACCAAGAGTGTGGTTGTCCCTTTTCTTTGGAGCTTTTTCTATTATTATCTTACCAAAACACCTGAAGCAATTCTATTCATAAACAGTGATCTATCCAAGCAACATAACTAAATCTGCCTAACAGAAATATGTTTCAAATGCATAAAGGGAAACAGTGATGCATAAAGGAAAAGTAATAGTACAGAAAGGAAGCCCTAGGCTCTCAGGTTGGGCCCAACCCTGAGAGCTATGGCTCCTATAGAAAACTCAGAGTTGATATAGAATCGGACTGCTTCTCATTATCAAAAAATAGTCATAAGAGTTATGCCAAAAATGGCTACAAGAGAACAAAGTAAAGCTAGCAGCACTGTGGTGCAAAATATGCAATGGTTTCAAAAGTCCCTTACGAAGGCTAAGGCCTCAACATTTATACATCATGAGGGCCCTAGCTGACCTCCTCAATCTGTGGAACTCGGCTGTCCAAACTGTGAGTTAGACAGTCCCTTCCAAAATCTGCTTGGCTGCCTTCTAGATTCGGTTTTGGTGGTCTTTGGAGCTCGGAGTTTGTGGTGAAGATCCTGAGGAAGGTTTATTTAATGCCATAGACAACCCCCCTACGAATCCTCACCTCAGGCTTGGCTGTCTTCTAGATCATGATTGCTCAGTTTCGCTCCAACATGTGTCAAAAAACCTGAAATGAGCACGTGTTAGCCACCTAGGAAGAGTGACTACCCTTATTCGTACAAATGACATAAACATACTGAAAATAATGCA
>APFE030003227.1:31632-46781 GCA_000404065.3 Pinus taeda
CCTTCAGATTATAGAGTTGTGCTTCAGTGTATCCAGTCTGAAAATTTATGAAACGTGGTACCTGGAGGAGAGAAGATTGTAGGCCGGTGCCTACGTACTAGTATCTTAGCTAGTACAAGAACTATGGGGGTTGTAGCTCCCTTCCAGTAGAAGCTGGAGAACGGGAGAGGGTTGTAGTTCTCTGCAGGTTGTAGCCTGCACACTGGTAAAGGACTACACCAGTACATTGTAAAAGAAGTTTCTTATTAAAGGAAGATAGAAACAAATTGCAGCAGGTGGTTTTCACCCACATTGGGTTTCCACCTTATATCATGGTGTTCATGTGTGCTTCTTGTTCTGTTTTACTGCTTTTGTTTACTGCTCATATGGTCAATGAAGTTCTGATGCATTAACTAAAGATCAACATGTAATGGATTATCTGAATCATAAATAATCTGGATATACGCTCGTTGCTTTAGACATAGTTGCGTATACACGCGGGTTCACTTAACTGAAGTAGCGTATATGTATCTAAGTATGGAAAAAAATTTACTGATTTGATAATACTGATTCACCCCCCCTCTCAATATTATTCCAACACATAAAGTAGGGGATATTCATCATTCTCACCCTAGTGAAATGCATCAGCAATCTAATGTGGTAGGCATATAGTCGGGAGAACCTACCTTCACAAGTAAAGTACTTGATGATGATCTTCATCAATGGAGCAAACTTGTCCTCCATAAATTTAAAGGGGAATACTATGTTGAGTTTGTTATGATATTTAGCCTTGATGTAAGACTCATAGTACTCCCTGTCAATGTCCTGACCTTTGTTCCACTTTTCACCCACATTTGGAATACCTGTAGCTTTTTAAATGACAACTGGTGACAAAGTGAATGTAACTCCAGCAAGGTTTACCTCATTGTTGTCCAAATGTGTCACAAACAACCTTGCTAATTCATGATGAGATTTAACCCTTTCCACCATTTCACAGAAACTGAAACATGACTGATGTCTAAAACAAGAAATGGCAAATGGGCAAGCTTGTAGCTCCCTCAAACTGGTGGGCTCCTCTCTGGTATGTTTTCCTCCCTTATGAGGCTTCATGCCCTGTGTGTCTCTCTCCCTGGAACTGTCACTAAGGGTTTCTTCTTCCAATTCATACTCACTTTCCCTCTCCATTGTTTTACTGTTGTTTCTCTTGTGGTGAATGAAGTGTGGTGAATTGGTGAATGAAGGTAAGATGAGTATGAAGAGATTTGAATAAGGAAATAGGTGAGGGTGAACAAGAGTTAGTGAATAGTATAGGGTTTGGGAGTAGTGTAGGGTTTGGAATGTATGTGTATAGGGTTTGGAGATTAGGGAAAAGTTTAGGGAATGATGTCTAGGGAATTATATATGGGAGGATTGGGTTTAGGGAAACAGTAAAAAAATGATATAGGACAGCAGTAATGAGTGAGCTTTTTACAATATATGAGACAATTTAGTGACAATTAGGGTTTGATGTTTTTTAGAGACAAAACCACCAAATACTGATGCAATAATTCTTTTCAGCAAGAATAGTGGTGTTACTTACTTGCAAAGAGGCAATGGAGAAGTTTTGAGGTGATTTGATGCAATTTTCAATGATCTTGACCTCAACTGCCAGGTGTGTAGCGCACTCTCCCAGGTCCGTAGTGCCAGTTCAAAATTACACTGCAGGAAAAACCCAGGTGTGTAGCGTTGGACTTTGGTGCGTAGCGCCAAGCAGATTTCTCCACAAACACAGTGATTTCACTCCCTTTGATCAATAACACTCCAAATCGTGTTTTTTCTTATGAACTGAACTCAAACAATGAAATAACTTAAGAGAGGGATCACCTTTATATGGC
Organism: Pinus taeda; assembly: GCA_000404065.3. Lineage (NCBI taxonomy): Eukaryota > Viridiplantae > Streptophyta > Pinopsida > Pinales > Pinaceae > Pinus > Pinus taeda. Next base: position 33,486 of record APFE030003227.1, read on the forward strand.
TTGGCAACTTTTGATTTTTCATTCTTCAAAACCCACTTTCTAATGTCTTTGCCCTTTAAAATACTCTATTTTTTGGATGCTTGATTTTGGCTTGACATAGGTGAACTGATGCTTTGACTTCTTTGACTTTTACAGTGGCATGTACTTGGAAATATCAGCAAGTGACCAGAAGCAGCATGAGACTATTAATTACATATGAGAAATAATAAAATTACATGAAATTTACAAAATATACCAATGCTTTGTTTTCACCTCAATCTGGGTTTGAGGTGAAAAAATGATTAAGTTTACGAATTTTGAGATTAAAATTTTCCTGATGATTATTGTCATCCTCATGTGTCTGCTGGCCATTATTAGTCAATAGTTACTGAAAATTTGTCATGGTAAAACCCTAATTAATACCTAATGAAACTGAAACCCTAAGACCTAAAACCAAATTGATAAAATGAACTGAAAATAAACATGAACCATTGACTGAACATCATGAAAAGATGTCAGTAGATATATGTCATGAGGGAAAAACTGAAATAACCCTACCATCAGTTGATCCATGACCTAATGGAATGTAACTCTTCAAGATGAGACATCTAGTATCAAATGCAAAAGAGTAATTTTGATCACTAATGGCAGTGTGAAGACACTGACACTAACACTATTCAATAAATAGGAAATCACACTCTGTTTTTGGGTTGTGATGGTGGTATCCTCTGATCATGCTCCCATGAGGGAGATGAAATAGGGATCACTGTCACAAAATTTTTGTTGGATTTTACCCTACTAAATTGTAGCAACTAATCGATCCTCTAAGCTAAAAGAAATTTGAATAAGCAACAACTAATCAACATTCTAGGCTAAGATAAATATAGATACATGAGAGGGACCTTTGCTACTAGGGTTGGGCCCTAACCTAAGAGCTTCAACCCTCTGAGCTAACTCAATGCTGGATCAAAACAAAACTTCTCATTATCATTCTAAAAATGTCAAATACATTATCAAAATAATAGTCAAAAGTGCTTTAGCTCAATGGCCTATTGGCTACAATAAAAATTCAAATCTTAATGAGTTCCTTAGCTTGTTTATTTATACAAAAGTGGAGCTACCAGCAAATCCTATAAAATAGGGATATTTGACTCCCTAACTTGAGAATAGGTGAATCTATCTCTTCTTTGACTTGCACTGGCTCAATTGCCAATGAGCTTAGCCTACTTGGCTTCCAATGAAACCGAGTTGAAGAGAGATAGAGTGGGGATCTTCGACTGATTGGAGGAGTTAAGGAGGTGGAAAACCTCCTAGAATCTCTCTTTCTTGTCTACTCCAAGTTCCCGCACTCAAATTAACTCAAAATTGCTCCAATTACTACATTTAAAACACATTAGGCCACATGACACAACAACATATCTGTACTCCTCACATCAAGCATAATATAACAAAATTTGTAGAAAAATGTGAGAAAAATATAATTTAATAAGGTGGAGGATGGCATTGTCACCCATATAATATTCTTATTGATGAGCCTCATCATTACCCCCCTACTAAAATTATTGTTCATCCTCTGAGGAAACTAGTCATCTATGTCCATGTCCTTCATGGTCCTAGTGCCCTCTCTGACATCCCAAGGTTCTGTAGATGGTGTGCCTTCCTGAGGATATAAACCTACATTTCTCTCTATGTCTGCCCACTGCTTCCTTTCCTCTTCTTCATTCCTTCCTTTTTATAAAGCCAACAACAAAGGTGGACTGAGCTTGAGTCCAATCCAATTGACCTTCAATCTCCGCATGACCCTTTGGTACAAAGGTGTTCTATCCAATGCATTCCCCAACCTTTCAGGAGAGAGATACTCCCTTATTTGGAGAGTGTGTGGCAAGGCATTACATCTCCTTTGACATGCTTGTTTTCTCCCTATACCTAACAGTATGAGAGTGTCCTCAAAACAAAAGATGGTATGATCTTGGGTGGCAAGGTATTTAGGTGCTTTCTTAGCATCATTGGAGATGATGCTATGGTTATTCATTATAGCCATGGGACCTATTTGCTCTACCTTGATATAGAGGGGTTATTTTTCTTCTTTTTCCAATACTCTCTTCACCTCCTGAACTCTAGTATCCTCATGTGTCATCGAAGATGTAAGGGCCATCAACTGCAAGTCTCCCAACTTTGCAATTGGTCCCGAACATTGATATCAGTTAAGGTGAGGTTTTTTAGGTAAAACTCAGCTAATTTGGCAATGAACTGCTTGTAGTCTTGAAATGGCATGGACGCATTGTTGGGTGTAGTTTTTGTACCTATTTCCTATACTTTCTTTCCCCTATTTTGACCCTTTTCCCTCTAGACCTACAGAACTTTACATGTTAACCACCTTTTTCCTTATTGTGAACAACATATTTTTCCATCATGTTATTTTTCCATTTTTCCTTGATATAATGATGCAATATTCCTTTTTATGGCTAACTCGGGTAAGCATTGGAGAAGTATTTTGGATCATCTCCTCTTTTTCACGTGTTTCTCATAAAGAACGAGGTTATGGAATGAAAAAACGCATTGATCGTTCTAAGAGAATAATGAAACAAATTTTTGTTACACTGTGTGTGTTGTTTGTTATCACTCCTCTGAATCTCCAAGGCTGAGGAAGAGTCCAGTTGAAGTAACCACCGATCAACCTTTTGACTTGTTATCTAGCCCTACCTAGCCGGAGAGGGCTCTCTCCACAAAATCACAGCCAAGAGGGCTAGGTGAATTAGGGTTTTAGGCTAGTTATAAAGTGCAGAGATTGTTTGATTTGATTTTTATTGGGTTATGCTGGATGAGGGTATTAGGTCAAAGAGGCTAAGTCAGGGAAAATCAGATATGATTGCAGACATTCAAAGGGGCAAGGTAGGCAGAAGTTTTAGCATTTGAAATTTGATTTGATGAGATGGTTTAATACTGATGAGGAGTTAGGAAGAGCATATGAGATGTATTCTTCCTAAACTAAAGAAAAATGGACAAATTATGATAACTTTCCCAAAACAGAGCATGAGAAAACATGTATTCTGCCTATCAACTTGAAAATTACCATATAACAGAAATGAAATGGTTTATGAGCATACAAAAAATTCATACAAATGATCAAAAAGAAGAAACAATTCTAAACATCCATACCACATGTATCCCAAAGAAATAGTTGCAACTCATCTATTAATACTAGCCAAAATCTGATACAATAGTCTTTTTGATCAATACTACAACATCCAACTCAATCCCACCTTTGAAAAGAGTAAAGAAAGGGAAGATATAGACCTCAAAACAAACTCCTCCCAACCTCAGGGGTCAAATCCATGAGAGGAGGAGAAGTTCCACCAAAATCGGAACTGATAGCTAGAGTGTAGGTTGGTAAAAATGACTCATCCCTAATTACATTTAAACTTATTCATCTGACTTGACAAAGACTATTAACCTAATGTATTTACCCCTAGGTAATAGTAAAAGACCATAATTACATTTACCATATCAATTACATCAGTAAAATTTGATTCCCAAGGATGAAAATCAAAACTGGAGAAAAATAGTGAAAAAATCAGGCAATTTGTCCTATGCACAACGTTAGTTGTCTATGCACAACACCTTTGGTTTGTGCGCAGTGCCATCTTCCAGTTGAGTTGTGAAGACGTTGCTGATTTCCAAACTCAACATACGATAGCTCACTGGAAAGTGTATCCTATCTACTTTCCAGAAATGCACTTGGTTCCAAAAAATGATAAGTTTTGACTTTCCAAAAAGTCAATATTCCAAGACTGAATTTGTGCACAGGGCCTCGCTGAAAAGGGGGCCAGAAAGGTGATTTTTGAGGTGTTTTTGGCTATTTCTCCTTGTCAAATTGTCCAATTTTGTTGTTCCAATAGTAAAAATTGTATGTGCATTGCCTTATGAATCCAATGATGGTCTTGGTTTTTCATTTCGAGGCCTCTAGAAGATGCGCAACACCTAGGGTGTTGTGCATAGGACAGTCCAACTGTGCCAAAAATTGTCCAAGTTGCATAAAATACCCAAATTTTCCAAAAAGTGCCCAGAATATTGTCAAAATTGTTGTATGAGCTGCTGATGAAGTATCTTAAGCATAGAAAGAGGCCTCAGCAAGGATATCCAGTTTTCCTTTCTTTTCTTGCACATTTAGGGTTTCAAGCTTTGACTTCAATTCCTTGAGTTTTGACCTTGCTATTTGGCTTCTTCGGCAATAATAATTTTCCATCCTCCTCTGTATGTCATTGTATCTTTTAGCCTTGTCTAGGAGCTTTTCAAGATGGTTGTTAACCTTCTAAAGCCAATGCTCCATGATTTCATTGATCGTTATGGCAAATTGCTCATTTAAGGTAAGCTCATTGGGTAGTTCAGCTTCTTTCTGTTTCTCTAGTTCCAATGCTCTCTTTAGGCCTTTGGTTCTTGGACTTTTTCTTGACACTTGTTCTTCCAGCTCATCAAGATCACCATATTTTCCTTATGGTTCATCAAGTAAGGCCTTAGCCTTGGTCTCTTCTCTTTTAGCTTTGAGAAGATCCACCTCCATGATTAGTTGTTTTGTCTTCAATTGTTGGTTTTCCTGCTCAAGAAATGAAATGACATATTTAGCTCTATCCAATTGAGTTTGTAATTGTTTGATCTGGGCCTCTTTTCCTTTGATGATAAAGCTTGTGTTTTTATGATCATCATATTGATCCAAGTCAACAAGGTCAAATTATGTTTCTATCTCATGTAAGTCCTCATCCTCTGGCCTCATTTCCTCATGAACAACTGTCTCTGTCATATTTTGCTTGCCCTTCTGTACCTGCTTCGCTGATGAAGAATGCAGGGCCCCTCCCACAATATGTAGGGTAAACACCTGCATATGACTTCTCTGATAAGTACATGACGATGTGCCCAAATCTGTCCTCTTAGGTTTGATGACCTCAGCTCTGCTAGGTGACCTGTATGACCATACAATGGTGATGATGATGCTGAAATAGGTTGAGATGATGGAGGGATAGATGTAGTGGCCTGAGATGGAGGGGGTATGTATTCAGCTCAATCATTAGTGGGATGAGATGAAGAAGGAATATCTTCAACATGTGGAGCTGGTGGAGTAGTGAAAATATTATTGGCAATGAAAGTGTCCCATGAGATGTTCAGCTGATTAAGGTGATGGAGGAAAATGATCTTGATCAAAGAGTGACGAAAGAGACTGTTCATTTTCTGATCATGCCTTTTTCCCTGAACTGTGTATGCCATTTTCTCAATAATCCCGAACAAATAATAAGGAATATTGGCCATGTTGACTCTTGTGAAGTGCATGAGAAATCTGATATGGTATGTGTAGAGTCTAGAAAATATGCCTTCACAAGTGAAGTACTTCATGCTTATTTTTATCATGGGAGCATATGTATCAAGAAGGTGGCTAAAAGGGAAGAATCTCTTTCTCTCATCTCTGTACCGAAGCTTCAAATATGGCTCATAATACTTATGATCTAGGTTTTGAGCTTTAAACCACTTTTCACCCACATTAGGTATTCCAGTAGTAGCAACAATATTGGCTGAGGATATGGTGAAGGTTACACCATCAAGGGTCACTTGATTTTCCTTAAGATTTGAAATGAAAAATCTAGGCAAAACAGGATGGCTTTGAACTCTTTGTACCATTTCACAAAAATCAAAACATCCCGTATGCTTGAAACAAGTGACTATCATAGGTGAGGCCATTAGTTCTCTCGTGTTGGTAGGTTCAAACCTCAATATTCTTCCTCCTTTGTGTGGTCTTCTTTCTTCTGTGTCTTCTTACTTTGAAAAATCTCTATTTTCTTCCTCCATGATGTGTTTTTGTTCTTTTTTCTTGAAACCCTAGGGATTAGGAAATAGGAGAGGGAATGGGGTAGGAAAAATTTAGGAAGTGGAGGAAGGGATTAGGGAACTTAGGGAAGTGATAGGGGATTGAAATATTTATGGGATTTAGGAATTGGTATTTTATTAGAGGTATGCAGTATGGCTGCCTAGGAATTTGTTGCCTAGGACTTAGGGTTAAAGGTAGAATACACTTGGGATAGGGATTTAGCAATATAGGGTAGGGATAGGTTTTACTGTGATGTGGGAAGGATATTAGGGTCTTAGGAACATTTTTGGAGGTGTGGGACCTAATGGGACCTTAAATGACCAAACTCCATGTGGACTTGACTGACACAAAACTTGGTGAAATGAGCTTTTAGGATAAATGTATGCTCAATAAGACACAAGAAGGTGGGCCAGCAAATATTGATTTTTAACATAGAGTAGGGTTTTTTTGACTAGGGCTACCATTAGTGAGTAAATTTTTGCATGAGGACCTAGGTGGAATGACAAAAATTTCAGAATGGGACCCTAATATGATATAAAAGATGATTTTTCATCACTGATGGAAGTATGGAAATACTAACTCTAACATCGGCCTTATTTGGGGATGACAACCCCTTGGAGGTGTCAAGAACACTGTAGACCAAGTTCCTAACCATGTGGGCCAATATAGTCAAAAAGTCAGACTGAAATGCATGACTAAATTCTGACAGCTGAAATAACACAAACTTACTCGAAACTGTCTTGAAATTGACCTAAAAAAAATGACTCAAAACTGACTTACTTAACTGACGATTGAACTTTGAAAATGGCAGAAAATTAGTGAAGCTTCATGGCCTTCACTTTGAGCTTTGAACTCCAAGGATTCTCTACTTCACACTTGTAGAAAGTAAAATTGTTATGTACAATGAAACCGGGACATTTATGAGAATCATATTTAGGAAAAGATAGTGTTTAAGGAGCCTACTGTTAACTGGTCCTCCTAAGCATGGTTCTTCATTCATCTCATCCAACAAGAAATCATTTTTCCCTTAGAAAGATGAAATCTGATAAGGGCCTTTCCATAGACTTTCAAATTTACCATGCTTACCATTGTCTTCATTTCTGGCATCCCAACGAAGCACCACATCTCTAATTTTGAAATCATCCTCCTTTGTTTTCTGGTCATAGATTTTCTTTATCCTATCATGGAGCTTAGAGGTGTTCTGAAATACCTCATCCCATGTCTGATGTAATTGAATCATTTGATTGATCCAGCGTTGTATATAATTCTCTTCACTCCCTGCTTCTTGTAACAATTCCATGACCGGGACTGCTAATGATGAAGGAAAAATAGCATCTACTCCATACACAATTTGAAAAGGAGACATTCCAAGAGATTTTTACTACTCACTCGATCTACCCACAATGCATTGATTAGCTTTTTTTTCCAATTCTTTTTGTTGGCCTCCAACGTTTTCTTGATGATGTTGATTAAGGATTTATTGGAGGACTCCACCAAACCATTTCCTTGTGGATAGTATGATGTAGAATGTCCCAACTTAATGTTATATTTGTCACAAAACTCAGTCATCGTTTTAGACTTAAATGTTGTCGTGTTGTCTGTGATGATCTTATTAGGACAACCAAAACAAGACAAGATATTAGTTTCTAAAAACTGAATAATAACTGTATATGTTTCTTTCCTAGTTGGAATTGCTTCGATCCACTTAGTAAGGTATTCTGTAGCTGTCAATATCCACTTGTGTTGTGCGGATGATGATGGGTTCATCTCGCCTATGAAATCTAGGCCCCACTGTTGAAAAGGTGCATGAACTGATATAGGTTGTAGAGGCAAAGGAAGAAGTTTTCCTTTACCTTGGAAAAATTGGCATCATGAAAAATCATCATTGCCTTGTAGATATCTGCAAAAATTGTAAGCCAATAGTAACCCGCTCTTAATACTTTGTTGGTTGTGGTCTTCCAGTACAAGTTGCCCCCACAATCTCCTTTGTGGAAGTCATTTATTACCTCTTTAGACTCGTCTTCGGTCAAACAGTTCAGCAACACACCTCTAGGATATTTCCAATAAAGTGTGTTGTCCATAATGCAATATTTACAAGCCTTTAGCTTCAATGACCTACTCTTAGTGTTAGACATGCCTGGAGGGGTATTTAGATGTTTCAAAACATAAATAATATCATAATATTGTGGAGATGATAAAAATATATCAGATATCTGAATGAGATCTACTTCTTCTTGATTGTCAGACAATGCTGCTACTACAAGGTTGATATCTAGAGCATGGAGATTTGACTCATCCATGAGTTTGGCTAAGCCTTGACCCTTGATCAGCTTGGTAGGCTTGATCTCAAGATCATATTCTAATAATGTTGCTATCCATCTACCTCTCCTACCTTCTGGGTCATTCTGCACAAGAACTTCTTTTACCACTGCATTAGGCACATAAGCAAGAGTATGCAAATGTAAAATGTAAACTCTAAAATCTTTTACTGCCTTTACCAAATCCAAGGCCCATTTCTCCCTGATGTTGTACTTAAGGGCTGCATCCCTGATGTTGTGACTGAAAAATGCTATTGGCAGCTCGGTTTTATCCCTCTTCTACATTAATATTGCTGCTATGGTATGCTCAGAAGAAAAAGAGAATATAATGAAATCATTGGAGTAATCGGGACTGATTAAAATAGGGGGTAGTGGTCAAGGCAAGCTTTACTACATGAAAGAACTTGTGGGCTTCTTCAGACCATTGTACGTCATTATCCTTTCTCAACGTATTGGTCATTTCTCTAAGATGTTCAGCCAAATTAGGAATAAATCTAAGTAAGAAATTCATCTTACCATTGAATGCTTCAATTTCTTTCTTGTTGCAATGGAAATTAATTTGTTGAATGGCTTCTACTCGTGAAGGATCAATTCAGATGTCGTTCTTTGAGATGATGTGGCCGAGAAGTTTGCCTTCCTCCATAGAAAACAAACTTTTCTTCAGATTGAGAGAGATCCTGAACTTTCTACATCTCTGGAAATTAAATCTTAAATGATGCAAATGCTCATCATTTGAATGTGAAAATAACATTACATCATCCAAATATACAACGAAGAAAACATATTCTTCATTGGCAAAGGCTATGTCCATGGCACGCTGAAAAGTGGCCCCTGCATTTTTGAGACCGAGTGGAATTTTTGCATATTTGAATGTGACCCAAGGTGTGGTAAATGTTGTCTTGTCCTGATCATCCTCGGGCACTAAAATCTGATTGTAACCAAAGTAGCCATCCAGTAGTGACATCCGAGAAGCACCAACAAATCTCTGAAGGATATGGTCCATTTTGGGAAGTGGATAATTACCTTTCAGAGATACTTTGTTTTAGTTTCTGAAGTCTACGCAGAGCCTATTTTCCCCGGTCTTCTTTCTCTTCGAGACTAGATTTGATATCCAATCAGAAAATATGATGGAACAATGATGCTAGCCTTGAAAAGTTTGTTGATTTCTTTCTCTATGGATGGCAGCAACCTTGGGTTAATCTGTTTTAGCTTTTGTCTAAAGGGATTTTAATCAGGTTTAATTAGGATGGTATGCTGAATTATTTTCTTGTCATACTCCTTTAATTCTGCATAATCCCTCATGAAAACATCAGAAAAATCAGACAATAAATGAATATATTTTTATTTTACCTCTGGAGATAATTATTTGGAAAGCTTGATCATTTTTGGTTTGTCTGTTGTTCCAATGTTTACATCTTCGACATGTTTCTCTGTAGGAACCAATGTAGGCTTCCTTCCTACATCATACTAATCAAACAAGTCTTCTAAAGGTACAAGGCCTTTCAGAATATTGTTGTCCTTCAGCTGTAGTATATCAACTTGGGCTGCTTCGATGACTTGATCATCCTTGTTGTAAACTTCATCCATGGAACAATTCTCAAACTCTCCTCAACTCTGAAGAAAATTATTTACCTTCTTGTCATCCCAGAATACTTACCAATATCATAAGTTGTCAGGAACAGAGGGCCGATGCTTTACATGAATCTCAAATTTCTTGTTTGAAAAGATGGGGATTTTGAAATTGCTTGCAGCTGTAGCCAAAGAATCTGTCATAAGATTTTGACTCCTTGGTACAACCGAAGGTGTATATTCCAGAAAAATTCTCAAAATATCTAAAACAACATTTCTATATTGTCTCATCCACAGATGGTGAGCTTGATATTCTCCTTTAACTTCCTTGATCACAAGTTTTGAATCACCATACACAGAAATTCTTCGTGCACCCAATCTTTTCAAGATCTTAAAACCCGTGATCAGCGCTTCATACTCCACCTCATTGTTATTGCAATCAAAAGCTAACTTGTATGAGCATAATCTAACATTTTGAGGGACCTCACCTTGTTGATGATGTGGAATTCGGATCCAAATGCCAATGTCTGCCCCATATTTTCTGAGAGAACCATCAAAGTCCATGGTCCAAAGATCATGCTCCTCTTCCAAGGGTTGTAAATCTGGTCTCCGCTTTGGGTCAACTTTTTGAACTTTCTCTTTAGGTTGTTCTGAATTTTCCATTACCTTCTCTGATGGTTGTTCTGAGCCTTTCTTTGCCTTGTCTGATGGTTGTTCTGATGAACTTGGAAGATTTTCTTTTTCCTGATCTAAAATTGTCCTTATACAATTGGAAATCTCAGGTACATATTTTATTTCCACAAGCTAACTATCTACATTACTCAATCCACTATCATTATTTAAAATAGATGATTCTAAATCTATATGTACAACATTTATAGGATGATTATTCGACCTCTACTTGCTAGTTATCATGAATTTCATTTTGGTTTCACATTACAATTGCCTCAATTGCCAGAAAACTGGGATGGTGGCATAGGATAAGTCTAACTACAGTGTGCCTCTTAGTTTGGCCCCCCAGGACCTTGACAATAACATACCAAACCGTGGTGGTATATCAGCTACCACCACATCCATTAAGACATTCTTTGCCAGGATTTGGTCCATGGATACTACCAAATATTTTATTAGACCAAGACAATGGACCTTACCAGAATCAAAAGAGTACAAGTCATGGTATTCACGAGTTATATCTAGACCCAAATTTTCCATGATGGCCTTGGGCATTAAATTATAGGAGGCTCTGGAGTTAAGCATCGAGTTATGAAGAATGTATTGGTGGATTCTTAAACTCAGGTAAAATGGACGAACCTCACTATCTTCTGACTGACCATCTATGGCTGGACCAAAAATTAATTCATGTTGGTCATCTTCAACATTAACCATGTCAAACATAGGGTCAACTTTCAACGTTTTAACTATATCAAACTTGTAATGGCTATTTTTGACTAGTTCAGTAAGAGGGATTGACACCAACTTTGAAATTTTAGTTTCTAGATTGAATGAGCCAGATTTATCTACCTCTCTTCGGATGATGTCTCTCTTCTCGGGCAAATATTTTGATGGCTGATCCTTCTTCTGACTATCATGGTCTTTGTTTGGATTGCTTGTAGACGACTGATTTACTTTGTTTTGGTTAGCTTCTACCAGCTCTTTACCTTTACTTTGATTACCTTGAGGATTTGTCTTATGTTGGGTATCCTTCTGCTGCGATGTCCTTTTATAAATAGGAGTGATCGAGACATCTCTATTTCTCAAGGAATATTGCTTCTGTTGAGAGCTGAGTGGAAATAAGTATCCTCTTTGATAATCATCTGATTTGGTTTCCAATGCATAGTCATTTGCTAGTATGTAGTCTTCATCTTTAGGTTCCTCCGTCTACTCGACATACTTATCATTTTCAGTCAAGAAAATGGGATGGTAATCTTCCCTAAAGAATTCATTTTCCTTGACAATCGGGTCTGTTTCATCATCAAATTATCCTTGAGCATAATTCGGATGCAAGGGTGTTCAAATTTACTGATGAGATGTTGATGCTTCAGAAGATTTTTTCTCTCTTTCTTTTATCATGTACTGAGGTTGTTGTTGGTTTCTGAAATTCGATTTCTGACTTGTGGCTCCAGCTGTCTATCTGAATTTATCATTCGGTCAGCCATCCTCTCCATGGTTCTGATCAGTGTATCTAATTTAAGATTGGTGGAAGAACAAGGTTCTTCTTTGATGGTTACTTTCTTCTCTGGTTTGTCATGTTTTAACTAAGACTTTTTAATCATCAAATTTGCTTCCACGCTCACTGCGTTATTCTGCATTTCTTCCAGAGTTGTGGGATCTCTTTCCCTTAGTTAATAAGCCATCTTCAGATCAAAGGCATCTGGATAATGTTGAAGTGCCAAATCAAGTGGAGGTTTCATGTTATCTAGAATGGAATTATAGATCTAATTGAACCTTATAGTAAACTCCTGAACCGTCTCATTAGGATTCCTTTTCAATGTTTTGTATTCCGCCAAGATATGCAATGGATTTTTCTTTTCCCACCACCTGGCTAAGAACAACTCATTAAACCTTGCTGGAGTATCAATGGAGCGAGCTGCCAAACCACGAAACCATTTTTTCACATCTCCAGAAAAACTTTGAGCCATTAGTCTCATTTTAGCATCATCTTCATCAACCTCCTCTAAATCAATGAAATCAACCATTTTGTCAATATGTTGTTGTGTTGTGATTCCCGGCCTGCCATAAAAAAGAGGAAGTCTTTGGCCATAGGTTTGAGGCAAAGCTACCAACTAAACAGGTAATTGTAAGGGATAAAATATCACCATGACTACTAGGGGAGGGTGTATGGGGACTACAATGGGTTGTGTTGGCTGGGATGAAGATGAAGGTACAAATACAGATGTTTTCGAAGGTGCAGTTGAGGGTATGGTAGAAGATAAGCTTTCAATCTAATACTGGATATAGGCTTTTTCTGCAATAATTTTTAATTGATCAACTAGGCTTTGAAGTTTATCGAAATTAGACCAACCCTCGTGCTCAAGTTTTGAAAACTGAGATGTAGCAGAAGGTTGATTAAACAAAGATTTTGAGGTGGGTAAGTATGAATCAAACTTTATGGGATCAAACACTATCTATGTAAGACCAGACTTAGACTTCAAATGGAATAGGGATAGCTCGAATTTGATATCAAAAGGAATATCCTTAACACTTAGTATCTGATCTGGAAGAGAGGTAGTTCTTTCCAATTCTTTTCTTTTAGTGTCGAGGAAAGGAATTTTAGGTTTTATTAACAATCTTTCAGGATCATCAATAGGAGAAGGAGGGTTTGGGTCAGGGTTTGACCTGGTATATATTTTCGGAGCCAGAATCTTGACGGCGTCGAAAACTTTGTGAGGTAAAAGAATTCAGCGTTGAAAAGTGTGCAACAAGAAATGCTTGTTGAGAATGCAACAAGATGATGGAGCTTAGTGGAAAGGAGTCACCTTCACTAAGTGGGCCCGCAAGAAAATTATGGCGCAAAGTCTATTTTTAGACATATGGATCATGTCTATGAGTTGCAGGATGTTGTTTATGGATGATTGG